>JAWNLS010000077.1:11952500-12165000 GCA_035042185.1 Drosophila kambysellisi | reverse complement strand
AATTCTTTTCAATCTTGGCTGCCACAGGGATGCGTGTTGCGGGGAGGGGTGTTGGGGGCGTGTCACGAGTAAGACTGGCTCAAAGCTCAAGCGAGAAATGTATATATATATATATATATATATATGAGAGTCGTGTCTATTTGCATGACAGTTTATTCATATACTCAGGGGGTTATGTTGGTGTGCGTGTGTGTGTGTGTGTGTGTGTGTGTCATGCAAATATTTGTGGGCGTGAATCCCACACAGACATTTTACGAGCAGCCCAACAAATGCGAAAGCTAAGCAACTTTCAATTTACATCTTTCCTCTGCTTATTTTTATGCTGATTAATGTAACAACTCGATTTGGTCTTTTACCGCACACACACACACACACACACACACACACACAAGCACACACACTTACACACACACGTAATTGAATAAGAATATGACTCGTTTCAATATTTTATACACAAGATTGCCCACAATCATAGTCAAAAACACGTCGGCCCCAAAAACTGTGACTTGGCCCATAAAAACTCATAAACTTACCATAAATATCGGCACAGTAAACTGGCGCCGTATTATTATTGTTATACCCTACACAACATATGTGTGTAGAAAAAGGTTATATTAGTTTGCAACCCACAAAAGATCAACACTATCAATTTCTAATATTTCTTGGCACTGTAGCGAAAACATATATCCATTAATCATACGACATGTCTAACATAAATCATTAATATATATATACATATATATATGTGTGTGTGCAGAGGGTACCTTCACGTGCAGCAATCCCCATTCTGATGATTTTATTGGTTTTCTTGTTTGCTGTTAGCCAAGAAAGAAATATGTTATATTTGGACTGTTGCGCCCAAAACGATTTTGCTTGAATCGTTCAGCCGTGCTAAAGATGATGTGTAATTGCATTTTATTGCCATAAATAACACTTTGAATGTGGGCCATGCCCCACTACCTGCCCCGCCCCCGCCCCGTCCCGCCCGCCCACACACGATGAATGTTTGTTTTGGCCCCATCAGCATTTAAGTGTCGGCACGTGAGTATTTGTCTTAATTAGGAAGTGCTTGCAGCTGCAACTGTTGCAACTGCACTAGTTGCAAACGGTTTCAGCAGCAGTTGAAATATTTGAGCAATTTCCACAAGATTTCTTAATTAAAAAGTTGCACCACATCTTCGTCGCCATCTTTGCAAGCAACTGAGGTGTCAGCAACAATGAAAATATTTTTCGCTCTTTTCGCTTCCTTCTTATACCCTGTAAGTATAAAGAGTAGAATATGGGGTAGATTTGCAAAAATTACTTAAAGTGAATTTTAAATTAATCTTTTATTTTTTTCATATTATTTATATTAAATTTCATTTATTTATTTAAATTTCTTTAGAAGTATCCAAGTTGTTTACTTCATCAACTTTCTATGCTTCTATTTCTCTAAGCCTTGCAAACAGGATTAATGTCCTTAGAATGTTAATATAGTTGTATATAGTTGTCTATAGTTGTATATAGTAGTATATAGTATATAGTAAATTGTTTTAGATAGTTGTATATAGTAGTATACTTAACTTTTTACGTGGTAAGCTCAAGGAGTATATCTTGAGCTGAGCACTATTGAAAACTAAGCTCAGTGATTTTTTATTTTTGTGGCACAGTTGCTGTCGTTTACGCCCCTTCGTGGCAATTTGCTTTTCCACATTATTCTTCATTTACTTTGCAACGAAATCTACGAATTTTCATTTGCAGTTATGTTGCTATTTTTCGGGGCAACATTTTTAGAAGCCTGTCACTGCTTTTGCTGCTACTTCGGTCTGAACTGGGAATCTTATATTTGCCAAGCGCTTCAATTTGGACGCATAGCCAAACAATTTGGTTGGCCAAGAAAGCCAGCCAAATCTGTATGTGGAGTAGATGTGGAGTCACTCCAAAGTTATTAGTGTGAACTTGGGCTGCAATAAGTTGTGGGTTTTAAATGCCGGGCCACAGATTTTAATTTGTGAGTGAGTGCTGGTGTGTGTGTGTGTGTGTGTGTGTGTGTGTGTGTGTGTGTGTCTGTGTCTGTGGCAAATGCTGACGTTAACTTCGTTGCGCTGACTGTTCAACAATATTTGCACGCTTCAGCTGTTGTGTTATAAGTTGAAAAATTGTATTGCATACATTTGGGCAAACAACTCGGAAGCCAGGACAAAGTTTTGCACTCGGACCCTGAAGCTATAAAATACACTGCTGTTTTGGATTGCTTTCCTTCAACAACTTCATGCTACCTACTCAAGATGCTAAAAATATAGGCTACAAACAACTGACCTTTAAATTGCTATCGCCAAGTTTTCATTTTCATTAATTTAGCCACATTGCAAGCAAGCAAGCGAGATTTAACTGTCCTTGACAATTGTCTGAAATATTGATTTTTCCCATTTTCCTGTTAAAAATTTCTTAAGTTAGCGTTTAATTCATAAACAAGACTTAGGTGTATCAATGAGTCAATTTAAATATTTTTCCCGTCAGTTTTTATTAATTATTTAATGTAATTAAGCCTCTATTTACCTATTTTAGAGTATTTCGCTGTCGTTTTCCATTGAACTTCTAAAATTCTTACTTGTTTTTAAATATGCGACAGGTCAGCGCATTTTCCAAACTTTTAAACATCACCAATAAATTGTTTGGCATCCACACATAGCCTTGGCAAGAACTTTGCTAGAGATATTTCATAGCCAAGCAACTTTGTACAGCATTGTAATTGCATTTTAAATGCTCTGTGAACACACACACATATATATATATATATATATATATATATAACTGTCTATGTGTGTGTCAGTTTGTGTCCACAAAGCAACCACCCACGCATTGCGGCCACAAATATGCTAAATTAATTCAATATTAAGCAATCAAATATTGTCACCACATCATCAACTGCTGCGGCAGCCAGACACAGACACAGATACAGATACACATACAGCTACAGATACACACACAGCTACAGATACAGATACAAATACAGAAGCAGTGTCAACACAAGGCGTCTAGAATTAGGCTTCGCTAAATTGCACAACAAATAAGTGGCAAGCAAAACATCTGTTTGTTGGTGGCAAATTGAATGCTTTGATGCAATCGCAAAGCCAATCAATGATTGCCACTTTTGGTGGCATTCACTTTGGCTCCGATAGCGTTTATTAAATTTCCCCTCAACCCGGCTAAATATGTATGTATGTATGTGCAGATATCCCGTTTGTTCAGTGAGCCGCGTTGGATGCCTTTATTAATTTATTTTTTGCAGCTGGCAGCGAGTGTTGGATTTTTGCATGTAAAAAGCGCTCAGCTGCTGCGACAAAAGAATTTAATTAAAGTTGCACGTTGCATTGTCTGCATTGCGGGTAGACGGCTGATTCCGACCGTTGTCCTTGTGCCTGTGCCTGTGCCTGGTGTCCTTCCCGTCATCTCTCTCTCTCACAGTTGATGTCAGCCAAAAGGATTAAGACGTTGTTCCACCCGTTGACCGCCCGTTGGTGCCTGCAACTTGCTCTTATCAGTCGCAGCCGCTACTTGCCACGCCCCCACAGCGTCTCCCGAGCGTAATTGATGCCTTTGTTCTGTGCACCTTCAATTTACATAATTGTTCTTGTATTATTTTGCTTGTATAATTTCACTTGATTACACGACATTGTACAAACAGCATTTGTGGAGATAGCTCATCATTTTAAATATTCATCATTTGCATAAAGCGCAACTCGGTGGGAAATTGCGTGTGTGTTTGTTTTGTTTTGTTGTGCTTTCGTTTTTTTTTTCAGTGTGTGTCTTTCACTTGTCACAAGTGAAGATAATAAAAGTTTTCAAATTACGCACAACACACATCAAATTTGCATTTGTTTTTGCTTGCGCTAAAAAGTAGACACTTTTTTTGACAGAGCGCGAATTGTGGCAGCAGATGAGGCAACTCTGGCAACCCTGGCAACTCATTCGTCAAGTATTCCTCACCCTGACAATTTTTGTATTTTTTCTTGTTGTTGTCATCCTTAACTGTCACACACAGATTTTGACATTTTTGATGTGCATTTAATTGCAGCCAAGTTTTAAGCACATTTCTAAGATTTCCTTCTATATAATTTTAGTTGATTTTTTTTTGAGTATTTCAAAGTGCGTGTGATTTTTGGTGTTATTTGAGACAAGAGAGCAATTCACTTATGTGACAGCTGTTTGGGGTTGCGTAAGAAAATATTATTTGTTGTTAAATGTTTGCTTATTTTGTGCTTTGACTTTATTTAGCCAAGTCGAGCGTATCGCAAATAAGCCATGTATTTATAGCAATTTGATCCAAAAGCTGCCAAAACAGTTAAAGGTAAAACAATCACTTCAAGACTTGCCAAGTTGTTTGCTTTCACTTAAGTAAAGACTTGCAGACACACCTAATTGGTAAGCAAGTTGGTAAGTAAAGCTGTTTGCAAGTAAAACGTCAATTGCAGCTGCCTTTTCAGCTAAAACAGTTATTTTATCAGCAGGTCAAAGAATTATCTTGTATTTCTTGCAATTTGCTGCAAACATCTTAAGACTTAAATAAATTATATTTACTTGAATGCTTTCGCAAGATTACCCAAAAGCCAATTAAAGTTCTTGGCTTAATTAATATTCCGTTAATTGCTGTGCTAAATTGTCAGTAAATAATAAACAGCAATTGCTCAAATAATGCCTAATATAACAATGACAACAAAGTCAGCAGTCATTTTGGATGATTTTCGGTCAAGTTACCAGCCAAAAATGTTGGCCAAAAAGCAAATGCAAAATCGTCGATTTGCCAAGCCGAAAGGAAGTAAACATTTGGTCAACTGTACGAGCGGCATCCCCAACCCAAATGTTGTAATAAACGGCTGGCTGTTGTTGCCCAAATGGGCTTTTATGATATGGTGATTGTGGCCGGCAGTCAGCTAAGCTGGCTACCAATTGAACTCCGTCGCTGTCGGAATCGGAACTCGTGTGACTTCCGCACAAAGTTTAGTATGCTTTTGGGCGTGGCCCTTAAACACAGTAGGTGGGCGGTGGGTAGTCAAGAATTATCCTTGAGTATATTCTTGAAATTTATTTCGCATGTTTAGTTTAATAAAACCAGAAATTATTCAAGACAATTTAGAGCTGAAAACAGTTTCTCATTTAAATAGATATCAAAACTCGAGTGGAATTTAGGGTTTGTCGTTTTCAGGAACACTCTGCGGCATTCCTTGGGTTGTTGGCCAGCTGCTGTTGTTGTTGCGCAACCCGCAACCAAAAGTTGTTTAATAAATGGACTCACACATGCTTATGAAAATGGCCATCGAATTTGTTGGCATTTGATGCTTTTGTTGCTGTTTTTGGAGGAGGAGCGACCTTGGCGCTGTTATTTGCGCTTATCAAACACACATATCTTAGGGGCCAATATGAAAGTTTTTTAATAACTTGCCATAGATAGCTGTGTGATAGTGTGTGTGTGTGTTTGTGTGTGTGTTTGTTTGTGTGTGTGTGTGTGTGTTGTAATTGCGATAAGCGCAAAATTTGTGTCTGGAGTTGTGCGTAACTGTGTATCTGTGTATCTTTGTATCTTTAATGTTGAGCTGCTGCACTGAATTCATGTGCGGTGTTGATTTATGAGAAATGCCTGCTAATTACGCTTGCCTTTGCTTTGCCTTGGCTTTCTCGATCCTGCTCCTGCTCCTGCTCCTGCTGCTGCTCCTGCTCCTCAGCAGCTGCTGGTTCTTTTAATGAGCAGCACTTAAATGCTGTAACGAGCTTAATTGTGAACTCAACTGCGCGGAGCTCTCATTAATAATTTTGCCTGTCTGCAAGTTTTAATGAAGTTTGCATTCCATTCAAGGCGTCAATGTCAACAAAAGCATAACGAATCAGCCAACCAGCCAGTCAAGCAGTCAGTCACTCAGTCACTCAGTCCCTCAGTCATTCAGTCACTCAGTCAGTCTGTCATTCTTTAATGTTTTGTTTGAGATTTAACAGGCTGCTGCTGATTATTTGCAATTTTATTGCATTATAAGAGGCAGTATATTAAAATTAAAATGCAATACTGGCAAAAAGTGATTATGCATGAGCAACTGGTTTTTTATTGCATAATTTTTCATTTCATTCGTTTTCATTTTTTATGAGTGCATTCTGCTGAAAATGTTATATGTGGATTTCACTCTTACGCTACCAATGGCATTTGCAGTTGATTAAATAACTTAAATGTATAAAACTAAGAATAAGCGAAAGTATTTATTTTATGATTTTTTTGAAGACTTTATTCGTAAAAGGCAAACAATTTTTTTGGTTTTGCTGGGTTTCCATATTCCAATAGTTTATTAAACTAATGCAGTCTACAAAACCACATCTTTTTAAGAGTTTTCAATGCAAGAGCAAAATATAGGGAGACCCTATGCTATATATGCTATATAGCAAACCGTTAAAGTATTTTAGCCCTTCCGGTCAGCTCCCATACAAATGCCACACAGAAATTGGTTCAACGAATATTTTTTTGTTGCGGTTTCGGGACAGCGAACAATTTTATTATTGATACGCAGATTTGCACGTGAAGTTGCATGTGTTTTTCACTTTTCTCTATTTTCATTCATTCAATTTAAGGCAGCTTTTGTAAAATATTTATTAAATTCGTTAAATTCAATTAAAGTGCGCAGTTGATTTGGTTAAGTGATTGAAAACAATTAGCTTGGCCAACACTAATTGGCGCTCATTAGTCGACTGGTCGAGTTCCTTTTTAGGGCGTGACAAGGCCAAGAGGAGAACTTTTGCAGCTGCAGCATTAAAAATACGCTTAGCTGTCTAGACATGATTTTGCCAACGGCTTGTATGGCTGGCCGGGTCAAAACAAATAAATCTGTGTTGGGTTTCAACTGGCAGCTTATCCCAAAAAACCAACTACTGGCTAACCAAACAAATGTTGTTTGGGGTCAGTGTGCCTTCTGCTGTTGTTGGGCAAACACATGTAAACACAAAAGTCGGACAAAGGAGAGGACGAAACATGAATGAACATATAAAATGAGCTTAACACTTCTGATGATGCCCCAGAAAATGTAATGGAAACCCCAGCTTAAATTTGCAGCCAGGAATATGGACACACATATGGCGAGAAAATCAAATAACGCCTCTGACAAAGTGGAGCAGACAAAACTAAGCGGCAGCAATAAATTTTGCTGCCATCAGCAACTATCGATGGGTTTCAAAGATTGAGGAAATGAAATGAAATTTGAATGTGCAACAAGTTGACTTGCCACTGCTTTAAAGGTGTTCATTTCAGGCGACGTTCACTGTCTGTTGCGGAGCACAATTTCGTGGTTCACCGGTACTAGATATGTGGCATCGGGTGCATATCAGTCTACCTCAAAAAAAGTTTCTTTTGGCCAAAGTTTTATAGTCATGCCTGTTAACACTCTGATTGCCAGCAAGTTTTTCAACTATCAACAGCATCTCGACACCAATTCGGATTTCGATTCACATGCAAATGTTTTTAAAGTGCTCCTTCCAAATGCACCCACCTACCATACAAAACTTTACCACAACCACGTTGCCAATTTATTTGCCTAGGATGTGAGTGGGTTGTCTGCACTCAGCGGGTTATTAAACTCTCTGATATTTAAATATACATATATTATTACGCATACTTGGAATTACACTTGAATTTAATGCAGTATCAATATGGTATCTATATATTGTTGTTATTGCAGTTAAGTAAGTGTGTGGCTGCAACGCATTTAACGGTCGAATATATTCAATTAGCAGCCAGCCACAGTATCTGTATCTCGAGGGTCTGCTTCAAGGATGGCAAGTGCACTGTTTTCACGCATTTCACGTGTAAATAGAGCCTGCAATTTTGAAGAACTGCAGTACTTATGTAAGTATGAAAGGTAGACAGACAGGAGAACAGACAGACAGATAGACAGTCAGGTAGGCAACCAGCTGAGATGCACTATAAATAAATAAGATAAAGCGTACTTGAGTGTGCATCTTGCTCTCTCTTTGTGTGTGTATGTGTGTGTGTGTGTGTGTTTGGTGAAGCAGCACCAGTAGCGGTACCAACTACAAAACCAGAACCAAGTCGAGCATCCACAAGCCAACGACGTGCCCGGACTTGAAAAAAACATGAAATAAACATTTTTTTCCACCAGCAAAATAAAAAGAAAATACTTCCGTGTGGCACAAGTTGCTGCGCCGACTGCAACTGGAATCAGAATCAGTTTCTCATGTCAAGCACCGCTTGGTTGGAGTTGGAGTCCTCACCTCACCTCACCCGCCCCCACCCTCATCAAGCCTTATGCTCGGCGCATTCCGCTGCTCATAATTCAGGAAGTGTGCAGCACTCTTTGTCAGGCAACTTGCATCTTGCAACAAGCTGAAAAAGCTTTCCGCCACATTGCACTATTCCTCCAGAAGTTTGCTCTTCGTGTCTCCACAGTGGCAGCTTAATAAATGTCAAAAACTAGCAAGCGAACACAAAAAAAATAGAGGTGGGCGAGAAATAAATGTAGAGAGTTTACTGTACAGGCAGGCAACTTGGTCCAAGTGTTTCACAAGAGTTGTAATTTAATTTCAGAGACTTGGTGAAATTAAATAAAAAGGTTTTTGTTATTTAATAAAATAATTATTTGAAAATAAACATCATTAAAATTGTGCATTTAACAATAAAAAATGAAGATAAAAAATAAATGCAAATTATGTCGACTAAAGATACTCTATATATTTATTGGAATGTATAAACTATATACGGAAATGAATAAAAATATATGACGCATATAATAAATACAAACTAAATTTAAATTAAAATTTAAAATTATATATAAACCGAAAAATACAAAATATTTATAAAATTGCTGGTGGTATTTAAATTGAATAATATAAATAACTGTATATAGAGTATATATGTATGTATATACACAAATACATACGAAAAAACAATACAAAAAGCAAATTTACTGAAGCGTTGCCGGATTTTAATGAGCGAGTAAATACCGCTCGTTAAAAAAAAAAAGAAAGAAAAAAATAAAAAAAAAAATGGCACAAATAATATTAATGCATGCTTATATTTTAATAATTAACAATACAGAAATCAGACGGATTCAATGTGGTTAAATTTGATGTCACGCTGGCAAATTATTACTGATTAATTAAAATCTGTTCGTGGCTTTAAAAATTATATAAACTCATGCATGAGTGACAAATGCTTAATTAAAATAAAACAATATATATGTACATATATACATATATACGGTAAATTTGTTTTGTGGTTAAATTAATTTACCATTTCCTTGTTTTGACCAGCTTGTCATAAAGCAAGTGCAAAAAAAAATAAATTATTCATGTTTTTTGTTTAATTGCGCTATTGATCACAAGTGATAAAAAAAGAAGAGAATTATTCACATTTTTTCACAATTTAATTTAGTTGATTTTCATTTTGATTTTTAATTTTTTTTTCTCACATGCTGCTCATTAAGCAATTTGCTTCAATTGATTCGATTATTTATGTCTTTAATTTTTAATTAACTAATATGTATTTGGCTGCGATGAAATTATCGTGATTGCCTCAACAAGTGCGTTTGGCTAATTGGCTTTTATGGGATTAAATGATTGCGAAATTTTAATGAATTTAATATCTGCCTGACAATAATTATAAAGAATTCATATCCCCTTTAGCCTTGAGCTCGTTTCGTGGCTGGCTTCAACTTGGTTGTATGCTCTGAAAAATCACAGCGGGAAATCAAAGAAATCTCTCTACTAACTTGAATTTGCTGTAGGCAACGCTTTTTTATTGCTGGATTACAGTTATTCCTAAAAAACAAAACAAAACAGAAAAGAGAAAACAAAACAGAAAAGAGAAAACAATAAACTTCATCAAAAGTGTACGTCGAAATGTTATGCAAGCAATTTCATCAGAAATTCTTTTTCATTCTTTCAAATACTACAAATAGATTTCAATATATATATATGTATATATATATATATACTTTTATCAGTTACAGTTACTGGAAGAGAAACAAGATTCCATTTGGCAAGGAATTGTATTTTTATATTTTAGGGGTCGCTGCAAAAAGTTTGCCAAAAAGTTTATTTCATTTCGGATGAAGACCAACATATTTTTGTCTATTTTTGCTATCTGAAATATAAAATAAAGAATGTCCAAAATGTAAACACAAAAAGAGAGCAATAATGGCAGGTAAATTCCTTGATGGACTGAAACCGAAACATTTACATAGATGCTCCGATTTTGGTTTTAGCATATTTTCCACTGCCGACATTCGACAATGCGTCCATTGAAATTTGCATGGAAATTTGTTTTTTGTGGTTGGCAGCCAAAGCAAATGCTGATAGTTAATATCAGAGACCAGGCGTATCTCATCCATCCAGTAGACGTAGCCAACTGTCAGCGGGCATTCACTCACAACACATTTGACCAAACACACACACACACACACACGCACACATAAACACACACACGGATTTCAGCTCAGTTGTTGTTGGCATATTTTCCGCTGTATTTAGCTTAGCAAGCCATATTAATTAACTTTTATGAGAAAGCATCCACATCCACACCCACACCCACAACCACACACCCACACCCACACATAACCACACAAAGTGCCACTACTGCTGCTGCCGCTGTTGCTGCCGCTGCTGCTGCCGCTGCTGCTGCCACTGCTGCCGCTGCTGTGCCTTGGCGGCGTATGTGTAATATTTCATTTAGGGCCTTGGCAACATAACATGACCCTCTTTTATCTGGGCTCCTTTGGGAAGCTAAGAGATTTATTGCCTGCTACAAAGATAAAGTCATTATTATGGCATTATAAAAGATGGCAAGCGAGCTCCTGCAGCGCTTAACGATATGAATCTTTGATGCATGTAATTGTCCTCTCCATAACCTCATATGGGGTCTTATCATTGATTCTACGCCTGGTGTTCGCTTGCAATTATGTTAATTCTGTTGGTGTTATTTTATCGCTTGTCGAGCGTTAATTAAAATTTCATTAGCCCCCCGCGTAGATCGGGCGCATTTCGACAGTCATCAGCTGTCGGAATCTACATGCAACTGTCTCCACTGAGATGTATACATATGTATTTCTATCTACATGTAAGTACATATATATATATGCATATAATATCTGACAAATACATTGAACATTAATTATGCATGCAGTACGCAATTGACAGCTGTTACGCCCACCATGGGGCCGCTGGGCAACTTTAAGGAAATGTAGTAACCTAAAATAAAATCAATAGCTTTAGTTGTTGTAGGACTTGTGGGCAGCCGTGCAAGGCGATAGCGAAACTTGATCATCCCAACTGGTAGTCAGCAAATATTTGACCTAAAATCCTTAGCCCTTTGCAATTGCCCCTTGCTCCCTGCGCAGCGCCTCGCAGCACCCATTTTGGCAGGCATTCAAAGTGCCAGCCGAGTGGAACTGGCGAAGAAATCATGCAAGCCATAAAAGTCAGGGCCGCTGCATGGCGCCTACGCAGCGCGACAAAATGGCCGACAAAATGGCGTCGGCGACAAAGTCAGCATAGCATTTTGGCATTTGACAATTGGCAACTTGAAGGTGTGCTTTAAGCCCGCTTGACAAGGCCTTAAGCAGATTAACAGCTTCAACTGGCAACTGACATGCGATTGCTCGCTTCAAGATATCACAGGAGCATAAGCTTAATTTAATTGACCGTCCTTAAAGTCCTTAAGATGCTTGGATTGTTATACTATAAATAATAAAATTTATATTATTATTTTGCAAAATGGTTCATAGAAGGCGGGGAACAATAGTGGATATATATTATATATATAAGCATGTAGCAAAATTAGTTATTGCTGCTGAAAAGATTGAAAGCATTTCTTTCAGTGTGCGCAGTTTTCATTGAATTTCGACTCGCCGACTTTTTGCCTTATGCTGTTCAGTTGATTGAATTTCCTGACTGCAATATGTTGCATGTTCCATACATATATGTTGCCAGTTCGTGGCATAAAGTTTATTGAAATCGATCGACTTCCAGTTGGACTTTTTCACGATTTGCCGTTGATACTTGTGCATATATGTGAAATGTAACGGGGAATGTCTGAGATTTATGTTAATTTATTGAATTTTCATTTGATTCCTTCTCCACTCTCTCTCTCTCTCTCTCTGTCTCTCTCTCTGTCTCTCTCTCTCTCTATCTCTGTCTCTCTCTGTTCTTTTGCAATGCGTGTATGCGCTGAAATCTTGCGAATGCGAGCGTAAATTCAATCAAGCTTATGCATAAATTACCATCCAGGTAGCTGCAGAAAGGTAAATTTCAAGAAATGTTCATCATAATAACAAAAGCAACAATAGCGACAATAACAACAACAACAACATCAACAACAACAACAATAAGATGTTGCCTCTGTTTCTTCATTCACTTTATCTTTGTAATGGCAAAAGTTTCGAGTTGAAGCTCTGTCCCTTTTTTTAACTTTTTTTTTGTATCTTTTATATACATTATATACATAGGTTTATAACGGGAATGGTGACCATGGGGCAAGCTGGGCAAAGCTGGACACGCAGAGAGTGGCTCGTTAAAGCGGTCTTTCAAAGGGACCGACGCTTGTTATTCATTATGTAATTGAGGTGCGTGCAGGTTAAAGAACCAGGCAACGTGCAACAACTCTTTGTGGCTGTCATTTGAATAATTTATATGCTAATTTAATTATTGTTCAATTTGCACAGTTTATTGTAGCTCAGCTACCCAGTGTAACCGCAATGACCAATGCCGAATTTATAATGTCCTCCTTTCAGCAGAAGGTATATTTTAATTAGTCATTAAATGTGCAGCTGATATTTGTTGGTAAAAAATTTTATATTTAAACAAATTTACGAATGGCGAATATTATATTTTTGTTAAGTTACATTTAGATTAGACTACAATAAAATGTGTTATCTTCGAATTACTGTCACATTACTTTAATTATGCCTCATATCAAGCAACATATCTTTAAGAAGTGGCACGTGGCTTAGTCGAAGTTCTGTTTGAGATAATTTTCATAGCACATTAAATTCATCTGCTGCACAAAGTCAACGATGGAGGTGCAGAGAACCACATTCAGCACCATTTTGCAGCCTTTGACAATGCCAGCTATTTTAACTACAGCCTCATCCGATTTCATCTTACAAGCCATAAAGCTGATGGAACCAGGTCGAAAGTCAACCATCGACACTCGCGTGCTAAGCTGCAATTAAAAGAGGGAAATCTATAAATAAAAAAATAATACAATTAAATTGGGAAACCCACCAGAAAGCTTACGATGTCCTTTTTGGCTGCCTTCTTTGTGCGTGGAAACTCTATTTTCCAGATTTCGTTGAACAGTTTCATATATTCTCGCTGTTGCACATGGGCGGCACAGAGCAGTGGCACCAACAGGACAACTTGCCACATCACATCCAATGCAGCCGCTCTCAGCTGCTGGTCCCGTGTTGCTGGTACTTTAATGTCCGCCCAATCGGCTTCCTCCTCGATGTCATCCAGACTCTTTTTGTTCTGGTTCAGCGTCGTATCGTCGTATCTGAAGTAGTTGACTAGGATGCCACCTCTGAGGCACAGTAGAAAGAAGAACCAACAAAATGTTGGACTAAAGTAATACGCAGCCAAATGTTGCATTCTCTTCAGCGACGGTTGCACATTCAACAGTTGCCGCAGAAGCTTCAGATCCTTTGGTAAGTGTAGTTGTTGCACCAACAGATTCAGTGATTGCAGCAGTGCTGCATGCAGCAGATGATAGAAAACATGTAGACTGAGATGCAGCGCAAAAATCAGATGCACTACACCCATTAGGTAGTTGGGAACATAATAACCAACATCATCACTCTGTGGCCAGTTTAACCAGAAGAGTCTCCAGGTTAGGAAAATAACCAAAAGTATCTGCACAACTGCCAGGATGAATACAAGCCAGGAACATTTGAGCACTAAACGCTGACGCAGTAATGAACTCAAATGGTTATATATGAATTGAGCGTGTTGGATCAGACGCCAAAGGTGAAATTTGATCCACATCAATCTGCAAATCATGCACACATAGGCCACTATGTGGCACAACGGGATGATGAAAGTTAAATTTATGAAAATGGGTATAATTTCGTCGGAGTTTTGGTTATCAGAGTAATATTCATGAATGACCCAAATGCATAGGAAACTAATGTACACATAATGAAGCACAATCAGCAAAATTCCAGGCCAATAATCGCAAAAACAGCGGCATCCCATGTTGAGATGATAGAGCTGCGTGGATCTGTCGAAGCGTACTTTCAAGAATCCCAAATAATTCATAATATGACACAGGAACTTGAGCACCGCAAAGATAAACCAAAAGCGCCACATGTTGACAACCAACTGAATTGAAATAATAACAATTTCTTTCAATTTACTGCATTCAGTTGATAAATATTATTATTTAATTTAATCGTTTAAGGCTCACTCTAATTCATCGTACGCATACCAGCGATAGACCTGGCTAATTGCCTCGGTCACATTCATATCGAAATTGCCTTTCGTATAACCGGTATAAAAATTAATTTGCCTCTGCGGGTGTTGCAGTAAATACACACAGAGTGAAAGCAACGCCACGCCCCCCACTCTTATGAAGCTGTCCAGGAGCATGGGGAGTGTCAGTTGTAGCTGGAAAGCGTTCAGACCGAGGATGGCCAGAGGCAAGGACCTTGGGCGTAGCTGTGTGACCGGCAAGTTGCTGTTAAGCTGTGGAAAACATTTCATTAGCAACTGGGAAATCGACAACTACGACAATAACGACAAACGGAACTAACCAACATGCTGATGACATCCCGTTTGTGCACCGGTTTGGCCAAGCGACGCAAAATGGGCAGGCCGAAGGGCATCGGCAGCGTCTGTTTACGCAACAGGCTCCAGGACTTTAGCTTAAAGTAATCCTGTTGATCCGCCAGCTGTAGATAACTTCCATAGAAATGCCAACGTTGCAACTGCAGATCATAGGCACAAATCAGCAGCGTGATGAACGTCATAAGGAGCAGCAGCAAATGCACCAGTTGCATCCGATCGAGGCTCAGTTCCGATTTGTTGGAGAGGGGGGGCCAATCCGTAAATAGCTGACTGCTGCGCAGCACAATAAATCCCATAAGGCTGGCCAGATGCAGGGCAAAGTAACGAGTGATGTGCCAATGGACACTCCAAATATTCACTTGCTCCTGCAGAATTGTGCGTAGGATGCCCAATTGAGTGCCTGACATGTGCTGCTGCAGAAAGGCGTTCAGCGCCCGGAAAATGCTCGCCTGCCAGATCAGATAGTTGCCCAGGAAGAGCAGGTGCATGTGATAGATGAGCGCGACGCCAGCGATGAAGCATGCCTGATAGCTGTAATACATGCGGCACTGCCACATGAACAGCAGGCAGAGCTCAAACGGCAGCAGGAGCGTCAGGACGCACTCCCTCCACAACGGCACACACAGCCTGTCGCCGAGCATCTCCTGCAGTCTGTCATTTATGCCGGCACAGGTATTCAGCAGCCTGGTCAGATGCCTTCGCAGTCTCAAAAAGTAAATGTAGAGCGGCACGTAGAGCTGGAACAGCAGCTGATCGTAGACCCAACGCTGACTGACCCACAGATAGGCAACGGACACAATCATGTTGATCACGCCCATCAGCTGCACGTAGAGCTGCTCGTCCCAGACGAATGTCGAGTGCTGTGCATAGCCCACATTGTAATATCCCAGATAGATGCCCAGTCTTCCCGTCACTCGCCACACGCACCGCAAGTGGCACAGACAAAATCCTTTGGTCGTTGTATGCCTGCGCATCGCTGCCAGCTGCTTGCAACACTAAAAAAATAAAAGTAGAGAAATGGCCACACACACAAAATTGGTTGCCTCATGTTAATTAGCTTTTCCATTGAATGATGAGTGAGTCGAGGCGAAAGCATGCGTGACTCGAAGGACACTTAAACAATAACGAGAAACAATATTTCATGCTCTGTTTGTTTTTTGTGGTGGAGTGGACTTTAATAGTTTATAGTCTGATATGTGACTGAGAAATTGAGAGAGCACTTAAAATAGCTTAAAGCTATATAAAATAAAATTTTAACGAATTAAAATTATCGTTGTATCGCAGTTGAGATACCCTTTTAAATTAAGTAATGTAGTTAAATGTTGTTTGCATAAACAAACATCCATAGCGATATCCAATTAAAATATATATAAAAAAAACCGAAAGCTTAAAGTATTATTTAAAGATAGTCAGATAGTTGACTTGTCATGCTATATTCTGTCATGCTATATCCTCTACGTGCCATATTCTCCAAAGTTCACTCAATAAACTGCAAGCGACGCTCCATTTCAGAGCCCATCGCCACCCCCTGTTCGTAATGGCTTTTAAACACATGCATGCCACAACACACACATATACATATATGTGTGCTCTATGAGGCATGTACGCACTTCCACATCACCATAGGAGTGTGCGATGTGTGGCGCATATAACGATGACAAAAAACTGCATGTTTTTACTACAAATTGCAATTGTAAAAATTTTATACATGGCCGCGGCCACATTGCCATCGTCGCATCGTGTCACATTCCAGAGCCTGCAGCACCTGGAACGAACCAAACCAAACCAAACCAAAAAAAAAAATAAATAAAAATAATAATAATAATAATCTGAATACCGACAGAAAAAAGAGTGTATTGTGGGGCGTGCCACCGTAGATGCCACCGTTCGTGAGAGTGTCGCCACAAATAAACTTCCGCACAAAAATTGGGCTGCATTTCCGGTAGCCCGCTTGAAAGTTTTTCATCCCGTTTTATTTTTTGCGAGCTGTGCATAAAGCAAATGAATTTATTTTTTACACATCTTAATTTTTATTTTTCAGTATGAACGCTCCGACGGCGCTTTTTTTATGTTTGTTTGCCGTTTTCAGCTGCCATAAATTTTTGCATGTTTTCATTAGTTGTCAGCCTTGCTTTTGATGATTTATGCATGTTTTTGACGCTGTCCATTGCACACACACAAACACACACACACACACAATCACACACACACAAGGCAGCTCGGACGCAAGTAAAAACAACCAACTTATTAAATATTTAGTTAGTAACGCAAACTTTTGAAGCTAATGAAAATGGCTGCAGCTGCCAAAATGTTGCCACAGTTTGATCCACTAAAAAAACATCATAAATCACTCAAATTCAAAATGGTTTTCAATATTTCATTGACTTAGTATTATTATGTATCTAAATAATAAATATATCTAAATAATCTGTTTTTTAATGTCTAGATATTTTGCTAAGCTTAACAAAAGCTTATCTTTTTATACTCTTTTATACTTTCGGACAAAAATTTTGACTTATGTTCCAACTAAAAATAACGTTTTCAGCCTTAAATGTACGATTAATCTAGAGGCCAAAATATGATTAAAACGCCCTTGCTTTTGAAAATGCGTTGAGTTTTGACGAAGTTATGGCATTTTGAAGGTTCGACCTATGCCATTTCACACATATTTCGATTTTCGGACTATAATTTTGACTTGTGATCCGACCCAAAATCACGTTTTCAACTTTAAATGTACGATTAATCTAGAGACCAAAATATGATTAAAACGCCCTTGCTTTTGAAAATGCGTTGAGTTTTGACGAAGTTATGGCATTTTGAAGGTTCGACCTAAGCCCAAATGCTGATTTTCTGACAAATGTCGATTTTCGGACAATAATTTTGGCTTATGTTCCGACTCAAAATCACGTTTTCAACTATAAATGTAGGATTGATCTAGAGCCCAAAATATGATTAAAACGCCCTAGCTTTTGAAAATGCGTTGAGTTTTGACGAAGTTATGGCATCTTGAAGGTTCGACCTAAGCCCAAATGCTGATTTTCTGACAAATGTCGATTTTCGGACATAAATTTTGACTTATGTTCCGACCCAAAATAACGTTTTCAACTTTAAATGTTCGATTAATCTAGAGGCCAAAATATGATTAAAACGCCCTTGCTTTTGAAAATGCGTTGAGTTTTGACGAAGTTATGGCATTTTGAAGGTTCGACCTATGCCATTTCGCACATATTTCGATTTTCGGACTATAATTTTGACTTGTGATCCGACCCAAAATCACGTTTTCAACTTTAAATGTACGATTAATCTAGAGGCTAAAATATGATTAAAACGCCCTTGCTTTTGAAAATGCGTTGAGTTTTGACGAAGTTATGGCATTTTGAAGGTTCGACCTATGCCATTTCGGCCCATTTGCCGATTTTCGGACATAAATTTTGACTTATGTTCCGACCCAAAATTACGTTTTCAACTTTAAATGTACGATTAATCTAGAGGCTAAAATATGATTAAAACGCCCTTGCTTTTGAAAATGCGTTGAGTTTTGACGAAGTTATGGCATCTTGAAGGTTCGACCTAAGCCCAAATGCTGATTTTCTGACAAATGTCGATTTTCGGACATAAATTTTGACTTATGTTCCGACCCAAAATAACGTTTTCAACTTTAAATGTTCGATTAATCTAGAGGCCAAAATATGATTAAAACGCCCTTGCTTTTGAAAATGCGTTGAGTTTTGACGAAGTTATGGCATTTTGAAGGTTCGACCTATGCCATTTCGCACATATTTCGATTTTCGGACTATAATTTTGACTTGTGATCCGACCCAAAATCACGTTTTCAACTTTAAATGTACGATTAATCTAGAGGCTAAAATATGATTAAAACGCCCTTGCTTTTGAAAATGCGTTGAGTTTTGACGAAGTTATGGCATTTTGAAGGTTCGACCTATGCCATTTCGGCCCATTTGCCGATTTTCGGACATAAATTTTGACTTATGTTCCGACCCAAAATCACGTTTTCAACTTTAAATGTACGATTAATCTAGAGGCAAAAATATGATTAAAGCGCTTTTGCTTTTGAAAATGCGTTGAGTTTTGACGAAGTTATGGCTTTTTGAAGGTTCGACATATGCCAATATGCCGATATACCAATTTTTGGATTATAATTTTGACTTATGTTCCAACCCGAAATCACGTTTTCAACTTTAAATGTATGATCTTTCACAATTTAAGAGCTACAGTTACCAAACTTGGAAGGAACATTTTAAGGAACCTTTTCATTATTTTTTTCAACCACACCCACTCCCGCCTCCAAAATCTCGAATAGCTCATATCTTCTTCAAACATGACAATAAATGTGTTAATTACGCTTGTTGGATATTCCCTTTTCTTGTTTCTATAATGTAATCAATTTACTTTATTATTATGACCATTTTCGGGCCCATCTCAAATATCTCAAGCCATTTTCACATATTCGTGTGGCCAGGCCACAAAGCAATGTAGTAGAATTCCGGGTTTCCATAGAGCTCTAGTCAACTATCTCCCTCCTCGCCTCTCGCCTGCCCTCATCTGTTAGCCATTCCGGTTAGAGACAGCTTGCCGAGCTGCTAACGATGTGGCTGATGGTAATGCTGATATGGACAACCTTTTGAGGACGATATTCCTTCTACTCCCGTTACTTTTTCTGCTTCAACATGTACTTTTCCAGCGCTGCTGCTAGCGTTGATGGCTCTAATGATTGTTTGTCAAACATGGAGGGTGTGCCGGCTTCCTGCTTGGGCCTTGCAGAATCCCCTGGCTACACTGCTATGTGGGACGATGGGCCTCTGGCTGCTTATTGAATTCCAGCGGCGGTGACTCTCTGGTCTTTTTGCTGCACGACATGCACAGGATTTTAAAATGCCACATGAAAGACCACTGGACGATGCGACGTGAATTCCAAACTGAGGTGACAAAGCAAAAGCGGAGAAAGCAGCAGCAGCAGAAGAAGCAGCAGCAGCAGAAGTAGCAGCAGCAGCAGTAGAAGTGGCAGCAGCGAAAAGTTAAGATGTGAAAGCGAGTGAGCCGCTTAAGGTTGACACTTTTGGGTTATGCTGCGATGAACCAATGAACATGCCAAAATACTCACGTGCCTGGGCATGCAAATCCTCTAATGGCCGTGGACCTGGATTGAGACTTAAGCAAATTAATCGTCAATCGCTCTTACTCCATGCTCCTCCCTCCTCCCTCCACCCACCACCGCCTGTACAGCAAACCAACTTTGACCTACAAAATTCCCAGTTTGAAAATAAATTAGTTTGCTTGGTGGGTGACGGCAACACAAATCTGAAGTGGGTCTGACAGCGGTTCCACCATGTGAAACGCGGGACGGTAGGATGTGGTCACAGAACATAGGTGCAAAGAGACTGAAATAAAAAGGGTGGTGGCCAAAAAATTTCGCTGGTCAGGACATTAGAAAATGTTAAATATTTAAGTGAACGAACTTATCGATTTTGGTGGTTAGTGGTGGCATGGTGGTGCAAAATGCGCGTGTTCAAATGGCGTTAATTGAAGTGGCTGCTGCTTGCCATCCCCGATGTGTGCAGCCATCAATTACCCGCACTTCACAAATGCTTTTTCCGGCTTTGCCACGCTAAAAGCATTTACACAGTCCGTCATCACATTAGCGCCAAAGCACCCACCCAAATTGTTATTGTTTTTATGCCCTTACCAAAAGTGTACTTGAACACTTCTAATAATTACGAGAGCAGCGCCAACTTTGCGTGACATTTTAGTTGAATATTCCAACAGAATTCTATATTTTATGCATCTTTAATTCGCCTCAATACTTGTCTATTTAAAATTCCCTAAGCAAATTTGTAATTAGATTCTTTAACCGCAAATTTCGAACGGAATAGTAAATACCAGCCTAATTCATTTTGAATTTTGTATCTTTTATTTTGCTAACAAACTTAAACTCTTTTTGGAATTTATTATTCTATTTCTACTTGTCGGGGCTTTGAATTGAATTTAATAGAATTTCGCTCTTATTTATTTAAGTGCTTAGGGTCCAGAAGGACTCGCAAACTTAATTAGCTAACAAGTATCTTTACATATTAAAGAGTATTTAAGTTTTCATCTGAAGCCAAATAGTTGATATCCCCATTTGCTCTAAAGTTGAGATTAAGCCACGTGAACCGTTGCATAGTAGCTGACATGTCGCAGCATCCACCACTTTGTTTGTGCCACGGTGTCGGTTACTTTAGGGCACTGAGTGTTGGCTATTTGGTCTGTGCAACATATACCACAATGGCGCCGCAAACACTTATCTGCTGGATTGTTGGCTCGAACATAGACGCATAGATAGCTGTGGCTTACAAAGCTGCCACTGATTGCTGGATTGATAGTTGCACCCACTTTAGCTACATCCTGCCGTGCATTGTTTACACGTATTCGATAGAAATCCTCAATGAGATTGCTGTCGTGCAACGGCCTCTGGAATGTTGGCTTCGCGTGCCGGCTGCACTCATATCCGTACAGCTTGATTGGATCATCTGGTGGCATCTACACCTAAAGCTGGTCTCCGTGGCATTTCCTGTAGTCTGCTGTTATCTGCAGCTGCCACTGAGCGTGAATTGGTTTATTTGGATGCACTGCATCGCTGTGCCCATAAATCGCATGGCCCCCATCCCCTTCAACTATCAGCAACACTTTAAGCTGCTCCACAAGAAGCTTAAAGTGCCGCCAGTAGTAAAAAAAAAGAAGGAAACTATGCAAAATGACTTACGACTCCAGCGTTTTCCCAGTAGCACTCTGTGCGCTGATGTTGTCTCTTTTAGATAGGATACGGATCAGTGTGTGATTCACTGGTGTCTATATCATGAGAAAAATTTCTTAATTTAAATGTCGATTTTAAAGTCTTTTAGAAAAGACTTTTTGCTTAAAATTGAAATACAATTTTTAAAGAATTTAATTCCATTGACACAGAAATAGGTAACTAGTATTACGAGAATATTAAATTCTAATGCAACAGCACGAATATATTGGTTATTTTACAAGATTGAATATTTGTAACAAATCAATAACTGCCAAACCAGTGGTTAAAAATTAAAATTTTACTATGCAAAGCACGTTCAGCACTTTTTCCCTAGCTCCAAAAAAGGATTGCAGAGCAAATAAATCAGAAGAGAGGCAAAAAAATACCCAAATAAATCAAACACCCAAACTGATGTACATACATAACTGAATATATATACAAATATAGATAAATTTATACATAAGTTATGTGAGGCTGGTGGAAGTCTATTAAATCCCTTGAGCTCTCCTGGAGGGCTGGGAACCTAATTAGCTGCCTGCTGCTGTCCCATAGGCTATGGCGGTGTAACGTGGCGTATGATTAACACGACTAATGAACTCCTTTTTCGCTCAGCTGTTAATAATTGAATTAAAACTCATTCGCTCCCAACTAGGCATAATCAATTCAAATATGCCATTGCCACGCCCCCCCCCCCCCCCACCGGAAATAAAAAGAATCGCAGTTCAGTTCATTGCGCATGAGAAAAAACTATTTGCATGCCAGAGTTTTGCATCTTTCAACTTCTGTAAAATTATTTTCTTGCAACAAGTGCAGCTGAGTGGAAAATATTTTCGATTAACTGTGTTAAGGAAAGCGCTTACTGACTCGCTCATCGTCCTGGCGGCAGCCTTGTATGTGCTTATCTGACAGCTTTTTGCTTATTGTTGCATCTGTAATGAGCTCGAAATAATTTCATACTGTGAACCAAATGCAAAGCTTCGAAAAAGCATTTAACATTTAACAAGCAACTCCACACATGTTGCACCATTCATTTTTCAGCACAATGCCTACAATAGATGCATGTGAATCTGGAGGGTTTCCATTGCTGCTGCTGCTGCTGGTGCTGAGTGCGAAGTGTGGAGAGTTTTCGTATTGCAAATTGTGCAAAATGCAAATTTCCTCACTGATGACAGCCGCAATTTTGGGAACCATTGTTGTTAGTCACGTTGTTGTTGTTGTTGTTGTTGCTGTTGTTGCTGTTATTGTTATTGTTGCTGCACGTCCTCTTGTTTGTATACATCCTTTGTTTGGGCTTAGATGTTGGGCACATACAAGCATACAGTGCGATTCAGATAAATATTATTAAAGAGCATATGTTGCTTGGTCATCACATTATTACAGGTTGGCCACACTGCTAAGGATTATTATGATATATAGAAGTTCGATGCTACCAGGAAAATATCTCAGCATCCTACATTTTGCTTTGTTACTGAGCCATCGCCGCGTTGAAAACAGATATGTATCGATTTCAAATTGTAATGCTTCTATTTATTTGCCCAGCACTGTATGCCCAGTTGCAGAATAGCCAGCACGTAACAATAAACATTGAAGCACAGCAGAGCAGAAGCCGAGCTAAACAGAATTTCCTCAATGGCATTACAATGTCTAACCAGAGTTAGATCTGACAAACCCTATCTCTCTCTCTCTCCTTAAATCGCTTGCTATCTCTCTCTCTCTCGTTTGCTCACTTTGATTAGCAATGATGTGCATTATTTTTGCAAATAAACTTGCTGAGGCCACAACTAGCGGCAGAGGAAATAACATTTCTGTATTTCTTTTTTTTGCTTTTTGGTTTGCGCTCTGACATTTTCCATTTTGCATTCTGCAGAATGTTGGGCAATTTAGCTCAAGTTGCATTCATTGATTAATGACAATGACATCCAGCATACAGCCTCAGTCATTGTTAGCAGCAATAGTTGGGGTTCCCAAAATGTCTACATAGACAAACTTACACACGCACACACAGCCGCACAGCAGCACAACCCACATTCTTGTCATAATTGCGCATTTGCGAGGACTCGCATTCACATTCACATTCACACTCACACTCACAGTATTCATACTATTCGCTTATATTTGTCGGACTGTTCGGAAGCTTTCAAGCAAACAGGATATGATGTGAGCAGCTTTGGGGGCAGGCACAGGATGCAGTATGTGCGAAACGAGTCCGGCTTGGAGGCAGTCGAAGAGTGAAAACAAAACATTTGTTATGCAAAGCCTTTGATGCTGGCCTTGGACGCACTGAGTGCAGGATGCAGCCAACTGCTTGACAATGACAAAATCATTTTACCACTAAACAGCTCCACCAAAAAGAAAAAGGAAAATGCTTTCCCTTGCCACACTTAACTTTGACTGACGCTTGTTAAAGTTATTCGGTTGGAGACTTGGCCAAATGGGTCAACAACAACTTTGTTGTGCACATAAAACTTCGACAGCTTAGGCCCAAGAAATGAGTAAACACACACACACACACACACACACACCCACACACACACACACTGAAACGCAAAAATAATTAAGGTCTTTCAAACTTATTGACTTTTTTTTACTTGGCTGTCGCAAAAAGTTTGTGTGTTTTTTCTGTGGGCCGAGCAGATAATAATTAGGCGCAAAAGGAAAGGACAAAGGCCAGGAAGTGGCCAGCAACAGAGAGAACAAAACGAAAAGGACGCTCAATAAATAAATAAGCCATACTGCAAGGATACCAACAACATTTCGACACAGCCGAGTGCAGGCGCACTTAGCAGGCAATTGTGGGATAATTTAATTAGGTGGCGCCACAAAGTGGGGGAAAGAGGGACGCCAGCCAGGCAGGACGGCAGCCAGGCAGCCACAAGGATAAGAGGATAATGATAAGGAAATAAGCAAACCAAAAGGCTTAACAGCCAAGCTCGAGGCAGTGTTCCAGACTCGAGGTGGGAGGCGAATAAAAGGTGCCATGAAACACAGATAAAATTTGCGGTAAATTAAATGAAAAATGGCTACGACGCTGGTGTTGGTCTTGGCCATTATAAAATGTGTAACTGACCGATAACAGCAATATCGGCAGGCTTATATAAATGGCTGCTGCCAGACTTAATTGAGTTGCCACCAAACGCCAGCAGCCAACAAAACCCATTCAATTTACCATCTCCCTTTGCCTCTTTTAGTGTTTAGAATGGCAAACGGAAGTACAAAACTTGTCGCCGGATGTGGCAAGCACAGGTAGCAGCTGCTGGCTGCGGGCATTAGTCAAATTTGCACGAATTGAACATAATTAGCTCGCAAATTATTCAGGCGGCAATTAAATCGAACTAAAGGCAAAATGTATACTTCAAGTTTCCACTCTTAATTAATCGAAACTGTCATTTAACAATAAACTGCAATCGATAACAAATTTAAAGCCTGTTGGGTGTTTTGTAACCCATTTAAAATTAGCTTAAAAGCACATGTATTTAGTTTATGGACCTCATTCCACACCTCCATTTGGCTAAGTTACTTGTGGCAATTATTGTTAGGGAGCTGACATGCAGCACTCGAAGGGTGACTGCTAACTTGCAGCTTGGTTGCAGCAGTATTATGGTTAAGCATGCATGTCAAGCACATTGCCACACTGCAAAGTTTGTTGCCCCAGCTGCAGTTGCACTTGCAAGTTGCATTCCATGCTGTCCGATGCACATGTGTGCGTGTGTGTGTGTGTGTGTGTGTGTGTGTGTATAGTTGCATATAGTATATTACCCCAAGCAGCGCTGCTTGGTGACCTCGTTTCAGTTTCTTATGCAATAATTAAGTGAGTGGCAAGCAGAGTCAAGCGTGAAGCGCCACCGGGTTCTCATTTTCACATTTTCTCATTTGCTGTTCGCCGTTGTCGCTGGCAAATTCAAGCGTAACATCAATGAGTGCTGACAAGCCGGCCTGCAATTGTATATACATGTGTGTATGTGTGTGTGTGTGTGTTTGTGTGTGTATATGTGTGTGGTTGTGTGTAGTTATTTTTGGGGGTGCGGCTGAGTAAACGTCGCACGCATGAGAAATCAAAGCAGCTGCAAGGGGCTGTTTTCCTTAACTGCCACAAGTGGCCGAGAAAAATGGTGCACGTTGAAGAAACTTTTAGCATTAAAGGCATGCAAGAGGAATACTTACGCAGCAAATACAGTTATTCGTAGCTGTGGCCAGAGTTGACAGCCCGGCAAAGTATGCTACGATAAGTGCAAAACGAATGTCAACACGGAAAACAGGGAAGTGAAGAGTGGCTCTGTGAATTAATGTGGGGGAATAAGAAATAATAAGAAAGAGCTGAAGAATTAACATGTTTCCTGCTGCGTTTTCCACTTGCGAGAACAATGACTCAAGAATGATTCAAGAATGATTGAAAGAGTGTAAATATGATGCAAGCTCTGTGGGTAAACAGCAAACACACTAATTGAATTAAAAGTATTATTAAATGTAGACAACAATTGTTTATCAAAAGTTGTATATTTATAGAAAACTTAACTAACAACGATTCAAAAATGATTGAAAGACTGTAAATATGAATCAAGCTCTGCCGGTAAATAGTAAACACACTAATTTATTAAAAATACTATCAAATTTAGCCAACAATTGTTTCTGAAAATGTTGTTTATTTTTAGAAAACTTAAGCAACAATGATTCAAGAATGATTGAAAGAGTGTAAATATTATGAAAGCTCTGCTGGTAAAAAGCAAACAGACCAATTTATTTAAGAGTAATATGAAATTTAGCCAACAATTGTTTCTAAAATGTTATTTATTTTTAGAAGCTTAATTAATAATGATTGAGAGAGTGTAAATATTATGCAAGCTCTGCTAGTAAACAGCAAACACACTAATTTATTTAAAATTATTAAGAAATTTAGCCAACAATTGTTTCCAAAACTTTTTTTATTTTTAGAAAACATAATCTCAAATCAATAGACTTATACCTAAGACAACCGCAGCAAAATATTTATGTATTTCCACTTGGGCCGCTCTAAGCCTGACTATTGCTGACTATTTTCTTAAATACACATATGTGTTTCCTTTCGTACCTTGGAGCTTTCATAACAAGGACACGTAAGGAGCCACAACACGCATTCACTTAGATAGCCATCAAAATGCCAGCACTTGAAATCAAATTTAAACATCTATACTTTATATAGCTGTATAGTTGTGTGTGTCTCAGGATGTGTGTGCCTTTGAGTACAGGGTACACTTTCCTGACTGTTTCTGTAGCTATTCGTCCTTGTTGCTGTTATTGTTGTTGCTGCACCTACGACACGTACATCCGCTCATAAGCCAAAGGTGAGCAAGGCCACAAAAAAGAAGAAGAAGATATATACTTATATATATTTTCAACATTCTAACGAGATAATATTTTACAAACATACGATATTCGTGCCAGTCGCTGTTTTTTGTGCCTCTACTAAATGATATTACCTGTAGCAACATCAACATCAACATGACAGGTAGTCAGGCAGTCAGCCAGGGAGGCAGGCAGCTCGACGTGCACAACTAACGGAAACCGGATGTGCTGGCTTGGCAGTTGTGAAGCGATGCTTAGACCAGGCCAACGACTACTCGTTTGGCTGGCAACATGGTCGATCTATGTGTTAAACTTGCCCATAGGCATCATTGAGTGCTGCGTTTTATGTCTTGCCAACGGCTCCTTGTGTCCTGTTCCCACTCCTGCTGCTTCTACCTGTCGCCGCTAGACAGTTAGTTGTAGTCTAACTACCGCTCTACGTATGTGTGTGTGTGTGTGGTTGTTATTGCCCAGCGGCGGCACTCAGATAACCACGCATTCTCCATCCACTGACAGCGCACTTGACGGCCCCTTGGAGGTGCACAGCAGCAGCAAAGCAACCGACTACCTACAACTTGTGGCAGCATAAATCGCTGCGTTTGCTTCAACTTGCTGCTTCACCATAGATATATGAGTATATGTGTGTGTGTGCGTTTAACTATATAGAAGAAGAACAATAAAGACATATTGGCAATTTAATGTGCTGAAGAAAACATTCAAACAGTCGCTTCAATGACATCAGGAACATGAAGCTCTGGCCAGGCCAGAGTAGTGCACTCTAAGCAGCTTACCGATTCCATTTGAGCTATAATGTTGCCATCGAATACTCGATAAGCACGTAAAAAGCCGGAGCAATAGCAGCTCCCACACAACGAAGTAATTCACACAGCATATGCAACTGCAACTGCAACAGCAACAGCAACAGCAGCAGCAACTGCATCCCAGCTTACGTCCGTTTTGTTTGCTGCTTACTTATTCTGCCCAGAAATGCCCAACACGTTTGTACATTACACAAACACTCTCCCACACACACACACACACATACACACACACACACACACATACAGATCAAGTCATAATAGCTTCATTTAAAGCTGCCAAATGAAACACTAGCAGAACAAACTTAAATTTCCATTTTTGTGTTTTTCCTCTCTCGAGTTTCCCAAAATTGAAGCGTGACTTGCTTTTTTCATTTTTCCCTCAGCAGCTGCTGATTTTGGGACAGCTTCATTGTGATTTGCATATTTGCGTTGCAATTTTCGTAACGGCTTGTAAATTTGGCTTTATATGCAAGGTGCAAATCTGTTTAGCGTACAAAACACCTTCCACCCCGGGAGAACCCACTGCGAAATGGACGCATTAGAATGCATTTATGCAAAGGCCCCGGAAAACTTGAGGAAAATTTAGTCAACGGCGTGTGAAGTAACCGAAAGTTGACATTTGACAGTTAGTTGAGCAAAACTAATAAAAACTGTTAGTAAAGCCTATGAAAATATATCTATATTTTAAGATCGTAACAAAAATGTGGTTTTTAGCTTTAGTTTAGACCAGTTTAGCAGTAGGTGATAAATAAGCGTCTCTTCTGGGATTTTGATTCATATCGTTTTACTTAGTCATATTGTAAAACGCACAATTTAAAACAAATCGTAAAACAACAAATTAGGCGTTTTCGATTGAAAAATATTATTTCAACTTTACGCAACTTCAAGACAATCTCTCCCAATTTGCATGCAAAAGATACATAATCCTTCAAATTTGCATTCATTTTGTGGTTGCTTCCTGAATAAATGTATCCACTTATTTGCGGTCGAAAATATGGTCGTAAATATGAAAAGCTCTTTAATAAAAGGCTAATCAGTCAAACTGTCAAATCAAACTGTTTCTCTGTGTGTGTGTGTGTATCTCTAAAATTCAAATAGCTTTCTGGTTTTCAGACAACACACTACTTTTAAGAGCAGATTATAAAGTAAAATGAAATGAGATAAAGATAGAAAAGGCCATAAAACAAACAGCAGCAGGCAGCACGTAGTTTGGCTATAAAACAAAGCATTTTCATTTGAAATTTAGGTGTTTTGTTGGTATTTCAAATTGCCAAACAATACACCGTTAAATTTGTGGTGGTTCAAATGAAGACACGTAAATAACTATAAAGTTAGTTCTGGAAAATGAATTAATTTATGGATGGTGAACGCGGCAATGATTTGGTTGCTGTTAATAAATTATGAAGCCATTTGTGTGCTGCCAGAGACGTGCTAATAACTAAAGTCAACGCAAGCTAATGCTGTCAACACACACACACACACACAATTACACACACACTTACACACACACTTACACACACACTTGCACACACACTTGAATGACATTCCGCATACGGCACGTCGAGCGCCTTTTTGGTAAAATGCCAATTGACTTTAATTGCGCTTTGCCTCAAAATGTCATGCATGCTTTTCCTTGTTAGTGTTAGTTAGCGTATGTGTGTGTGTGTGTGTGTGTGTTTGGAACATGACACTACAAGGAAATGTAATTCTAGCAGCAGTCGACAACTGGAGAATAACAGGAGCAGGAGCAGTGACAGCACAAAATACCATCTGCACTTTCATTATTTTTTGGTCGAAAAGGACAAAATGTCCTTTTCAGTGCATTCAATTTGTTCGCCTGCTCCGCTCTGTGGAATTAAATTTTCTGCACATTTGATTTTTAAATGGAACTCATGGTGGAGCGGTATATGCAGGGGTATAATGTGAGGCCCCTAAGTGCATTCCTAATTTGTATCAAAAGTGTCTCTATTCAATTGTAAAATTTACAAGCAGTTTTACTTATTTGCTCCGATCTGTTAAATGTTATGAATTGCACTCCAGTAAAAATGGGTAAAAATGGGTAAAAATGGTAAAAATTCGTGTAAATTGCTTGTTTCGGATGCTGGTGCAGTCAAAGGAAAGGATAAGGCTGAATGGACATTGTGTACATATCAGCAGGCAGCTGGCAGCTGCGCCAGTTGCAGTTGCAGCTGCACCAGTTGCAGTTGCAGCTGCACCAGTTGCAGTTGCAGCTGCAGTCGAAGGCACATGCTGAATGTGTGTGGCAATCTGGCAATAAATATTTTATATTTACCATATTTTCTGGCACGCATGAAGAGCATATCGAATTTTATGCAAAGGAATACCATTGCGGCATTCAGCTGTGAAGATATATTGTTGTCTAGAAGAGTATCAACTATTCGATTTGACCGTAATTCGAAAAATATATTTTCTTTTATGGTTTACTTAAGACCCGCAGATGTGTTTACATGGGACCAAACCCATTCCAGCTGCTCCTGGAGCTATCTACGGAAATCGAACATGTTGCAGCCGGAGGTCTTGTCTTTTTGGCTTTATGGTGCTGCAATTTAATATTAATAGGAGTGGTCCATGGCCCCAGGACCAACCAGTGGTGCTGTTGGCCAATTATGCAGACAAGTACAACAGTTTCGCTTGTCAGTTTGGTGCCATTCGGGGACCTTGTTGCGCCTGCTGGCCCAATAAATAACTGTAGAAACTCTTATGGCCCAATCTATTTTATATAGCATCAGTTAATCTGTGACTAGTGATTCTTTCAGCGCAATAAACATGAGGTGAAATTAACATTTTATGACATTTCTTTCTGCATTTTACTCCACATTCAGTTAAATTAAGCAAACAGCCAACTTACGAGTCCAACAAGTAAACTGCTTCTTATCTAATTTAGTACGTTTATTCCCTAGTTTTTATGTTAGTATGTTTTATGACCTATTTTCTTATCAAAACTTAAATGTAGCTTTCACTTTTGATTTTAATGCATACGTATTTCGTATATGTTGAGTTATCAAACAGGAAAATTCATTCAATTTTGTTGCAATTTTCCTGTCATTTTGTTTTTAATTTTCTACGTTAGCTTAATTAAGACTTTTATCGCAAATTCTCTAATTTTGTTCTCGTCAGTGCTAACTTCTAACTGCATAGAGACTTCTAAGAAGTTGATAATTCAATTTGTTTGATACACAAACAAGAATGGAGAAACACGACGTCTGTTTTTCCATTTCCAAGGATGTGGCTTTTCTTGCTATTATCGTTTATTATTTTGGGAACTAATTAAGCAAACTTTTTACTTTTTTTTCTTGTGTTGTGGCTTTATTTCTTACGACTCTGACTACGGTTTTTCGGCCCGGCTATCACGTTTGACGAGCCGTGCCACGGAAGAAGAAGTGCTGCCTCAATTTTCTACGTGCACCCCATAAAGTTTATGTGTAATTTTGTTGTTATAAGCAATGCCTCAAACTTTCCGAATGCTATTACAAGTTTACAATTGTGTTAGGCCGACTTTCTGTCCAACTTTCCTCCTAGTATTAATAAACCATAACTAATGGGCATACGAGTTCTTGTCTTGCGAAAAACATACAATCAGAAAGAGTCTTAAATTTAAAACAAAAATAAAAGGAAAATTCTGTAAATTTAAGTTTTAAAATTTGTGTAAGGTAAGTTGAGCTGGTTACTCGAATTGCACACAATAAAATCGAAGCGAAACGAAGCAAGTAAAAATCGAATGAAGCATATAAAAAGCAAACAAGTAAATGAAATTTCCGTTTGTGTGCCGGAGCAGCTCTCGAATGCAGGACGACAGGAGTTGCCTGGGAGGACCAGGTCCCAGGACGACTGGCCGATCGTTTAGTGGCAACACTAAATCTGCTACCTGCTACCTGCCTTACGGTATCAATAGACGGTGTAGCTGTAGTTGTAGGTGTAGATGTTTGTATTGTGCTGGGGCAGCCAGAAATGAAGTGTTCGTTTGTTTGGCTGTGCGCAATTTAAAGTGCCGGAAATATGCTTAGCCCTGTGAAACCGTTGTGCAGTGTTGTTGCTCACTGTTGGCCAAACTATCGGCCAAGCAGCTTAGTGTAAATTACAGTTGTGCCCGCAGCAAAAAGTTATTTGCACAGTCAAAGTAACTGCCACATACAACATTTTAGATAATATCTTTTGATTAGTGGCAACCGCAAAAACTTTAATTAAATTCGCACACAATTCTCTATGAAACTTTATGCACAGCATTTGCCCATGTCACCAGATAAGTTCAACGACGCGTAACAGCAGCCTAGTGTTGGTATCTCTATATATATACTATATACTATATGCTGCCCCTGACCCGTGCCCCCTCTGTTGCTGCTGCTGTCCTTGATTTTGTGACTTCTCTTGGGTCCTGCATGTGTTGGGCAGCTCGAAGCTGCCATTGTTTAGCTGTCGACTTTAAGTTTTAGAATAAAAACTTAATAGAAAACTTTGCTCTGGCAAAAGTTACCGTTAAGTTTGGTTTTCCTTTGGAGTCGACTCGAGCAACTAACTATTGAATTAATTAGTCGATTTTTCATGCTCAACGATGAACAATTCCGTTGAACCAAACAAAAAGCACTTTAAGTTATTCGTTTAAAAATTCATTCATTTTTATTTTATTTTTATTTCTTTCATGTCAAGTCATGAATGGGCGTTCCATATAAGTATAGTTATGTAACCCTTTCTGGTAACCATAAATTTGCTGCACAGCGAACACACGGCAAAGGCAAGTGGGGCAGTCAGCGCGACTCACGACACAACACCACACAACTGAATACACCACACACACTCACACACACACACACACAACATACTCGTAACTCATATCGAATTGCACCATTCGTTGTTTGTCTCCCTAGAGGATACTGAGTATTGTGTGTGTGTGTGTGTGTTTTAACAGTTGGTATTGTTATTGTTATTGTTTTTGTTGCTGGTTGGTTGTTTGTTTGTTGCTCGTTTGTCCGTTGGCTGCCATTGCCCGGTGCGCGATGTGTCCGTGGCGCAAATGTCATTTGGCGTTTAATCGTTTGACGCTTGTTTCGAATTTGATAAATTTATCACAGCTTACAAAAATAAAGCGAAGGAAATCATAAGAATTTATGCAAATTAAAACCGCAAAAAGTTATTTCATAGATAGTGTAATGGGACCAGTGACGTCACAACCCCACAACCACGCCCACGCACCCAAACCATCAAGTTTGTCTTCGCTCGCCCTATTCTGATTTGAGTTCCGTGAGCATCGCTGCTGTTGCACGCATATCTGCCACACATTACACACTCTTTACATGAGTATTACGAGTACAAAAAAGCTAGAAAATCAAGAAATCATTAAAGTACAATTGAAATATGCTTAACCTAACCTAAGTTTCATTCGTTTTGTTTTTGGTTTTTGTTGTCATGGCTATTTGTTGTTGTTATAGTTATTGTTTTATTTATATTTTTGCCTACTTAGAGCTCTTCTTCTTCTTGGGCATTTGTGCCCACAAGCGGAAGAAGTACTCATCGCGTTGAAGCAGTCTGCCGCGAGCATACGAGTGGATATCCGCATCCATATTATGATCACGCAGCCAGGATGATGTGTTGCATGTGCTCATCTCTGTGCGCGGCTCATCGGGCAGACTGGCGTGACCTGAATAACGAAGAGTGAGAGAGAGAGGGAGATAGAGATTATCACCAGTTGAAAGTGGCAACGAATGAGTTTTGCACTTACCCGCTGTCATCACTTTGTATGGCTCCTCCGATTCAAGTGGTTCACTCAGACCAATCTCGTTCTTTGCAAAGATTCGTATCATGTACTCGTGATTCTCTTGCAAATCTCTTATCTGGAATTTCTGCACACCAGCTGGCACACGACCAACCTCAATCCACATGGACTTCTTCATGTCACGTATAGCAATGTGATAGCCGAGCAGTGGCGCACCACCATCTGACTCGGGTATACCCCATTCGAATATGTGTGCATTGGCAGCGAGAACTCGCGCCTCCAGTGGACCAGTCGGTGGCGATGGCACGGCTAATTCAGATATCAAATTGCGATTAGTTATATAATAGTACTTTTGTTGAGCATAACCTACTTGCGTGTGTCTTTAGCGATATGCTCTCAGTGACGGCTGGTGCACCTAATCCAACCTCATTCTCCGCTGACACACGGAACCAGTACTCGCACTTGTCTTTCAGATTGTCAATGGTGTAGTGCATCTGATGTGCATCCAAGGTAATAACCTTGGTCCAGCTTGTTGATGTTGACGAGCGTTTCTCCACGCAATAGCCTGTTGGTATTTATATTAATATCAAGTAAGCACCTGTTGGTACTAATGAGTTTACCTGTAATTTCTGAACCACCATTTCTGGCTGGCACCTCCCAGTCGAGAGTTACGCTGCGACTTGTCACATCCGGAGCTCTCAGATTTTGGGGTGGCGATGGCGGCGCTAAAATCGAACACACGCATATTGTTATTATTATTGCCAAACAATTAATAATTACCATTGACGGCAATTGAATAACGTTGTTAACGTACCCATGTTTTCTGAATCATTTGCTGTTGTATTTTATTTAATAAGTTGGTTTTTGTTTTTTTGCGTTGCGCATGAAAAGCATTAGTGGGCGTTAAGAGAGAAAGCAATTTGCAAAGCAATAAGCAATAAGCGATAATCATTATGAGAATATGGTGTCCACTTACTTATCTTGCGTCCTACGACAATCTTTTCGGTCGTCTCGAACGCTTCGCTGGTGCCAACCTCATTTCGAGCGTAGATTCTGAACAGATAGCCCTTGTTCCTCACAACCTTCTCGACGTGAATGTTTGTTACGGTTCCCGTCGTAGTGCCCAAGGAGCGATATACGGTCTCAGTCTCTTCCCTAATTTCCACAATATATTCAATTATCTTTGAGCCACCATCGCTCTCCGACGGCTCCCAGGATAGTGTGAATGAAGTGTCGGTCATGCCGGATACGGAGGTAGGATCACGTGGTGGGCTTGGTTTCTCTGCAAGCCAGAAGAAGGTTAATGGTTAACTGGCTCACATTAAATAAATATAATTCGTATACATACCAAACTTCTTGGTTATGGTCACAGTCTCACTCTCGGTTGGCTCTGATTCGCCAATGGGATTGATGGCGACCACACGGAACATGTATTGCGCATTCATGGAAAGTTTTTGAATGGCATACGAGTTGATGTCCTTGTCGAAATCGGAAACCTTCATCCAGACATTGTTCTGAATATCGCATTTCTCTAGTGTATACTTGTTAATGTCCATGCCACCATCATCGATGGGTGGCGTCCATTCCAAGGTAATGGAATCCTTTTTAATGTCTTTAACCTCCAACGATTGTGGTCGGCTTGGCTTGTCAATCACCTGAATGGAGCATTCCACATAGGTGGATCCCGACTCGTTTGTCGCAGTCACCTTATAGCGTCCAGATTGTTCTCGTGTTACCTTCTTATAGGTGTAGGTGGAGCTGGTCTCTGTGGTTTCAATGGTCAACTGGCTGGTTGATTTTTGTTCGATGGTCTCCTTGTGCCAGGTCACAGAGGGCTGTGGATAGCCACGAACTGTAGCCGGAATGGTGAGAGTGCTGCCAGTGCGCAGTTTCTGCGACAAATATTTATCCTCAATCTCGATGCATGGTTTTTGCTGCAGTGTCAGTTTACAAGATGTCTCCACGGATCCCTTCTCATTGGTTGCCACGCAAGTGTATGTGGCTTCAGTCTCAATTGTTGTATTTTCAATTGTGTATTTGGCAACACGATTCTCGTAGCGCACACTGGTTGACTCGAAGACCTGGCCATTCTTTTTCCATGTGACAGTTGGCTCTGGAATGCCGCCAAATACACAGGACATTGTGACCTCCTTGTTCAGTTCACTGACAATATCCTGCAATGGTTCGCGCACGCTAGGAGCCTCAGTTTTAACCTTGGGCATCAGGCGGATGGGCGGCGAGATGGGCGAGGGAGGTGATGGACCAACTTCGTTGACTGCAATCGAACGGAATACGTATTCCGTATCTATCTTCAACTTGCTAATGGTATAAGTCGTGTCCTTAATCTTGCGTATCTCAGTCCATCTATTTGGCGAGTAACTTTTTAGTTTGATTTAATAGAATGGAATTGAATACAACTTACTTTTCTGTCTTCACATCATGATACTCCAGAATGTATTCGATAATTTCGGATTTGCCATCATCCTCGGGTGCCTTCCAATACAAGGTTATTGAATCGTGCATCACCTCCAATGGCTGGGGTGTTCCCGGCGCCGTGGGCTTGCCTAAAATATATTGACAAAGGTTGGCATTTCCGCATCATTAAATTTGTAATTAATTCATTATACTTACGCATAATGACCAAGTGTAGGCTGGCCTCTGCCTCGCCCACGGGATTGACAAGTTTCACTGTGTACTCGCCCTCGTCATCGTCGACAACCTTTTGAATGGTCAAAGTGGCGGATTGTTCATCTATGGTCGGGATTGTACGCTTTGACTTGGGAATGACAACCTTGCGCGTTGTCCACTCCGCTTCGGGAGTTGGCGTGCCTGTGTACTTAACGGTGAAGGTAGCATCTTCGTTCTCCTTCACCTTGATGGTTTGATCCTTGTCAGAGGTAATCACAGGCGGCAGCTTAAGCTCCTCAACGCAAAGGTTCGTTCTGCTTGTGACGTTTTCGGCAACGCAGCTGATCTCACCCGCATCATCATCGCTGGCATCATGGATGACCAGGCGCCGCACGGTGCCCTCAACGAACACTTCATGCTTCTTATTTGGCTTGATGGGTTTGCCCTTCTTGTACCACGTAACCTCCACGTCGGGCTGTGAAAGCTCAACGGTGAACTCGGCATCGGTGGTCTTTGTGGCCAGCGTGACATCGGGTAAACGGACTACAAAGTCTACCAATGGCTCCTCCACTGTCAACTTGGCCTTCGATGTCTGGTCTCCCACCTTCATAGAATACTCGCCCACATCTTCGGGCTTCGCCTTGGTGATGCGAATCGATTGCTTCTTGCCATCAATTGTTAGTTGTATGCGCTCATTGAACTTAATTTCCTTGCCGTTCTTGAACCACTTAACCAGGGCATCGCCCTTGCTCAGCTCAATGTCGAATGTGGCATTCTCACCCTTTGTGACAGACACGTCCTTCAGCGGCTTCACAATCTCCGGTGGCAGTTCAATGACAGTAAGCTCAGCGCTGCACTCCTGCCCCTCCAGCTTGCATGTGTACTCGCCTTCGTCATGAATGGTAGTATTGCGTATAACCAAACGCCTCGATTTGCCATCCTTGATGAACTCACAGTTCTTGCTTTCAGGAGTGATTTTCTCGCCATCCTTGTACCAAGTGACTTCCACAGATTCTGTTGTCAGCTCAACATCCAGAATGGCTGTGTCCTTTTCAGTTACCTCATAGTCTTCAAGCACTTTAATGAAGTCTGGCTTACGCTGCAGCACTTCAACAGTAGATTGGGTCTCCTGTTTTTTCACCTTGCAGACATAGGTACCAGAATCGCGTAGATTTGTATTCCTTATGACCAACTTGTGCGTCTTGCCATCCTCAACGACAACGCGATGATCCATGCCGCTCAGCTCTTTGCCATTGAAGAACCATTTTGTGGAGACCACATGGGAGGTTTCGCATTCCAAAGTCAACGATTGCACCTCCTCAATGGTAATGGTCTTCTTCAGCTTCTTGGTGAAGGTCACCTCATCGACCTCAACAATCACACGCGCACCGTGCGACGTTTTGCCAATGGGATTGCTGGCAATACACTTGTAATCACCGGAATCAGTTTCCGGATTGGCATTCTGTATGATGAGCTCAATATTTTCACCATCGTAGACCTGTTGAACGCGCTCGCTGGGATACAGGGGATTGTTGTTGAAAAGCCATTGTACTTCAGGAACTGGATTGCCCGAAACCTTTGCAGGCAAACGAATTTCGCCCTTTTGCGGCACCGATTGCTCCTCAAAGCGTTCCACAAATAATGGAGGCTCTGCATTACCGCTAGTCGGTTCTAAATGGGGAGAAGATAGTTTATTATTAAATGTTAACAGGGATAATAACATTTAATAATAATTTAAATATTTCTGATGTACATGAAACAATTAACATACCTTCAATTGTTAGATTTGCAGTGGTTTCCACACTGCCCAACGGATTAACCGCTTTGACCGTGTATTCACCCTTCTCCGACTTCTTTGGCGTAATCAGTGTGAGCGAATGTATATCTTTGTCTGATTTGGCACCCTTTATGGGCTTGCCATCCTTGTACCACGTTACCTTTGGAGCTGGATTGCCGACAATTTGTGTGGAAAGCACAACACTTTCACCCTCACGTATTACCATATTACGCAATGGCTCCAAAATTTGAGGAGCTTCTTTGTCGGCAGTTCGCACCTTGAGCGTGATGGGCAGACGAGCTTCGCCCTCTCGATTTGTAGCAATCACTTCGTATGTGCCTTCCTGCGACTTCTTAACTTTAGTAATGTGCACAATGCTGCAATACATGTGCATATCTGATTCGGTAACAATCCGAACGTTCTTGATCTCTTCCTCATCAATGTCTTCACCGTTGAAGGTCCAAACGATCTCAGGTTCGGGCACAGCAACCAGGCGACACTCCAAAATCACATTCGTGCCCTCATCGACATATTGGGCCTTTGGCTTACGCGAAAATGTTGGTGGTATACCCTCAAGTATGTCGGCCAATGAAGATTCGCGCGACATGCTCCTGCGGGATAAAGCCGTGGCATCCGAACCGTGATCCGATAATGGACTATCGACAATCAATTCTGTTGTGCTCGAAGTGAAGCCGGCAGCATTCTTAGCCACACAGGTGAATTTACCGGCATCTTCGGGGAAGACTTCTCGAATTATCAATGTAGCCACATTGTCCTCATCGAAGAACATTTGGAAGTCCTGTGAGGGCTTTATGATTGCTGTTTCCCGGAACCAAGCAATTTGCGGTCTTGGATTACCTTCGACCTTGCATTCAAATTGCACCGTGTAACCGTCAGGTGTATGAATCGGTTGCAGTTTCTCAATGAAACGTGGCGCAATTGGCTTGTCTTCAGGTCCAGGTCCTTGATTAACGCACATTCACAGGACATTAAGAAAAGTGTTAATAACATGACGGGACATTGCCGAAAAACTCTTGTTAGACAATAACATTTAGAATCATATATTAAACTTACTTTCAAAGACGGGTAGTTTATCAATCTTTTCGTGCAGCTTATTCTGCACATATTGAGCGTATTCGGCGGGCTCCATTAGATACTGGGCTGGCACCCATCCTTCCTCATCAGTAATGCTCTTCTTGACATACCACCATTCGGAGCTGTGACGTCCAATTACATGTACCTTCTCACCCTCGACCAAATTGATTGCTTCATCGTTATCAGCAATGTAATTGCAAATCGAATACATAACGTTTTCCGTTTGAGATTCTGAAATTATTGAAAATTATTTAATATCGGCTATATTTTGTGTATATACCTCAGTATTGGAAATTCAAATATTTGTATTTAAGAAAATTAACTTGAATACTACAAACGATATTAAGCCAATAATATTTACCTTCCACATCCATTTCTCTAGTGATGTTAAGTGAGGCGCCGTCTGTTGCAATGTAGAGATATATATATATTAATATTTATTTATTGTAGAAAATATATAAATGTGAGTATTGAAAACACGTCTAAGGGTTGAGTGTTATGCGTTAGCCACTGACACTTATGGGTGTTGAGTTGGTTTACCTCATTTTTCTAAGCTATTGCCATATAAGCAGATGTGCAAATTAAATCGAATCAAGACATTATTGCAACTTGATAATTATTAAAGATTTCATCTAATCGAATCACCCAGAACTGCTTACCTTCATTGAAGAGTTGTTGCACCATTTTGCGCTTCTTCTTGAATGTTAAAGAATCTTCGTCGTATGTCACCGAATCGCGTTTGGGATGACGAAGACCAATCAGGAACTGTTCCTCCTCTTCATCTTGGACGGAATAGTGTGGTTTGGGCTTCTTTTTGGGTTTCAGCTTGAAGTCAACCTCATCTGGAGGCAACTCTTCAACCATGTATTCTTCAGGCTCCTCAACTTCATCGATTGTATCTTCATCGTCATGTATTTCTTCAATAATTGGTCCTTCACCGTCATCATAGTCTTGAATGATTTTGATCCTTGCCTCATCAGCTGCTTCAGAGTAGGTCTTCTTAATTGGTTTCTTTAGTTTCACTTTTCCAGACATTGACACTTCCTCTTCAGCATAGGAGTCCAAAGCAATGTTAAACTCTTGGTCTACATCCTCTTTGGTCTTTGTGGTCTTTGCTCGGAAAGTAACATTTTCAACATCAGAGAACTCTGGAATGTCCACCTTCTTGCGACGCTTTAGCTTCTTGAGAGTGTATTCCTGGTCTTCTTCATCAGTAATTTGCAATTGTTTAGGCTTGGGTCGTCGACTTGCCACGAACTCTTCAACGTCATCGCCTTCTTCGTATTCTTCCTCCAGGCGTTTAATAGACAATTCGGCAGCAGCTTCATCCATGGTTTGAGGTTTCACTGGACGTTTCTTAAGAACCGTGGCTGCTTCTTCGACGCCTTCGGTAACTGTATGTGGCTTCTTAAATGAAAGACTGAATTCAGTTTCTTCATGTTCTTCCACCGACGGTTCGAAAGGTTTCTTTGGTTTCCTTCGCATTACAACAGCTTCTTCAATGATTTCTTCCTCTTCAATCTCAATTGGCCTCTCTTCAATAACAGTTTGCTGAAGTTGTAACTCATCTGCAGCTTCTTCCACTGGTTTCTGGGGCTTCTTTTTCTTTTTGAGCTGCACAGTTTCATCGAGTGTTTCTTCAGAAATCTTCTTTTCCTTTGGAAGCTTGACATCAACAGAGAAATCTTCTTCCTGCACTTCTTTGGGTTTCTTTGGTTTAAGAGTAACCTCAGCCACTACATCCTCTTCCTCAGGTACAGCTGGCTTCTTCAGCTTAAAAGCGGCAACCTCTTCAGTTTCTTCTGGTTTTGGCTTTTCTGGTTTCTTAAATTCAACTTCTTCAACCACTTCCTCTTCCACAATTATAGGCTCAGGTGTAACTTCTTCCTCAACTTTAACGGTAAGTTCTTCGGCAGCTTCCTCAACAACTGGTTTTTTCGGTATTTTCTTTACTATTTTAGCCTCCTCCTGTACCTCTTCAGGCTTTGGTTTTGGCTTAAGAGTAACTTCAGCTTCTGGCTCTTCTACCGGTTCAACAATTGGAAGACGTTTCTTAGGCAAGTGTACTTCCTGTACCTCTTCTGTCTCCTCTACCTGAGGAGCTTCAGGCTGGCTTTCCTTGACTTCGAATTTATATTCAATTGGTTGCTCTTCCACCTTTTCGACCGGCTTTTCTTCTGGCTTCTCTTCAATTTCTTCGATGATTTCCACTACTTCTGGTTCTGGAGTTATTTCCTCGATCACAGTAACACTAAGCTCTGCAGCTGCCTCTTCTTCCTTAACAGGTTTTTTGGTCTTCTTCTTGATCTTCGCTTCCTCAGTCACTTCTTCAACTGGCTGTTTCTGTTTAATTTCGAAAACTGCTTCTGGTTCTTCTACAACCTCTGGCTGAGGAATCTTCTTTTTCTTTTGAATCGTAACCTGTTCCTCCGGCAACTCCTCGGCAGTTTCTTTTTGCTCAGGAACCTTCTTCTTCTTCAGAATAGTTACTTGTTCTTCTGGCAACTCCTCGATGGTTTCCTTTGGCGCCTCAGACTCTTTTATGCTAAACTTGAAATCATCGGGCTTTTCTTCAGGAACGGGTTTAACAACCTCTTCCACCGTCTCGATTTCTTCAATCTCCTGAACGAGCTCTTGTGGCTGGGATACTTCATCAATCACAGTTATCTTGAGCTCTGCAGCTTCCTCTTCAGTAGGAATTTCTGGCACAATTGTAATGCTTTGAACAGCTTCCACTTCATCAACAGGCTTTGGAGTAGTAACAGTTACTTGGGCTTCTGGCTCTTCTGTAACTTCTGGTTTTGGCTTCTTCTTGCGGTGAACCTTAACACTCTCTTCGAGAACTTCCTCAACAATTTCACGTGGTGTTTCTTCAATTACTCGGACCTTAAGTTCTTCAAAGACTTCAGGCTTTGGCTCATCGACAATCGGCTCTTCGACCAGCGGCTCCTCAATTGGGGCTTCCTCAATAGGTTTTTCAAATTGCATCTCTTTCACACCAATTTCATAAGTCTTATATTCGACAGGCGCTTCCTTTTCCTTGAATTCTGTTACAACCTCTTCTATTTCCTCAACCACTGGAACTTCACGTGGAATTTCTTCGGTGATCTGAATCTTTAATTCATCCGCATCAACTTCCTTTGCTTTCTTTTTCGGTTTCTTTGTCTTTATTTCTGTAACCTCTGTAATTTCCTCTACGGGTTTACTCTCTTTCAAAACAAACTCGGCTTCTGGTTCTTCAGCGGCAACGATGGATGGCTTTGGCTTCTTAACAGTAAATGCTGCAACAGTTGGCTCGTCTGGTTGCTCTGCTTCCGTTTCAGATACTCGAATAGAATATTCTTCTGGTGTTTCTTCAGTCGGAGCTGTTTCCTGTTCGACAACTTCAGCTTGCGGAGCTTCAACTATTTTTTCTTCAGGAACGGATACTTCTTCAACAACCTTTATCTCATGACTAGCGACTTCCTCAGTTTTCTTTGGCTTCTTTGTTTTCTTTGTCTTGATTTCAGCTTCAACATTACTCTCTTCGGTAATCGTTGGTTCCGTCATTACAAACTCAGCTTCCACTGATTCGGGTTCTTTTGGTCTTGGAGTAATCATAACTTCTTCAGGAACATCTTCTTCCGGCTGCTCAGTCTGCTCAATAACTTTCTCTGCGAGAGATTCCTTAACAGAAATTTCGTAAGAATCAAATTGCTCAACCAATTTAGGTGCCGGCTTTTCCGGCTTGACTTTCGGTTTTTCTTCAATTATTTCCGCTGGTTTCTTTTGAGGTGCGTCTGTTTCAGTCATTTGGAATTCGAAAGATTTTGGTTTCGTTTCTTCAACCTTCTCCTCTTCTACTTCTTGAACAATCTCATCCAATTTCTGTTCCTCAGGTTGAACATCTACCTGTTTCACCACGTCCTGTTCCACTTGCTTCACATCTTCCACAGGCTTCTTTTTCGGCTTCTTCTTTACAGCGACTTCTTGCTCCTGCGGCTGTGGTTCCGTTAATTTTAATTCGACTTCAAAGTTTTCAGTTTCTTCTTCGGGTTGCTGAACAGGTATCACCACTTCAGCAGTTGTCTCTTCAGGCTCTGGTATAATTTCCTTTGGCTCTTGTAGAGTGACCTCAAATTCTTCCGGCTGCTGTGGCTTAGGTTTCTTCTTTCTGGTTACAACCTTTTCTTCGACAACCTCCTCAGTAGTTACTTCCCTTTCATCGAAATCAACTACTCTGACTCGATGTTCTTTCGGAGCTTCTTCAGGCTCTAAGACAGTTGTTGTAATTGTGTATTCTACTGGGATGTCTTCAGGTACTTCTACTGGCTGTGGAACTTCTTCGACGATTTCGACTTCTGCTGCAGGAGCTTCTTTTGGTTTCTTTTGTTTCACCTTGACTTCTTTGGGCTTCTCAATATCTTCAACCTTTTCAATCGATGCTTCTTCTTCCTTAACTGAAATTTCAAATTGTGGTTTCTCCTCTGCAGTCGTTTCTTCCTCTTGTTGTTGTACTGTCTTCGATTTTGACTTCTTCGGTTTTTTAACTTCATCTTGAGGCTTCATTACCTTTTCGTCAGGCTTTGGTTCTTCGACCGTTGCCTTTACAGTCACATCTTCCTCTAATGGTTCTTCAGAAGGCTTTTTAAATGGTTTTAATTTTATCTGAGAGTCTGTCTCCTCTGGTGCCACACTTTCGGGTTTGCGGAACTTAATTTCTTCTTCGGGTACTTCTTCTTGTTCTTTGGGTTTTCCAGGAACAATTGGAGTAATTTCAGTATCCTGCTCTGGTTTTGATTTTTCTTTTGGCTTATACTTGGTTTTACTGGGCTTCTTTTGCTTTTCGGGCTTTTCAGGTTGTTCCACTTGCTCAAGTTCCTCAGGGACATACTCCGGTTGCTCATAATTAATTGGTTCAAATGGCTCCACCTGAATATCTTGTTCTCTTGGCAGCTTTGGTTGCTCCTCTGTAATAACCACATCTTTTTCTTTTGGTTTCTTTTCAATTTCTTCTTCACTTTCAATGGGCTTCTGTGGTATCTTTTTGAGCGTAACATTTTCAGCATCTTCTTCCTTTGGCTTCTTTTTGCCCTTACCAATCTTAAGTTTAACTTCGTCAGGACTTTCCTCTGGTTTTGGCACCTTTTCAGGTCTCTGATATGGCTGCTTTTCCTCGGGCTCCTCCTCACTACTAACATATTTCTCATACTTCTCAAGCTCCACCTTCTCTAAGTCGTCCTTTATTTTCTTGATTTTCTTTGTCTTATGTGGCTTAAACTTAAGTAGCTCTTCTGCTTCTTCAATGTTGCGTGAGAGGTCACCATTTAGCTTTATTGAACCAATCTCAGTCAGCTTTGGTACAATTGGTGCTGGCGGATACTCAACTATTTCCATGCGTGCCTTAAGTCTGAATTTAGGGAGCTGCATCGATTGTTCTTCAGCTGGTTTTTCCTTACGTTTGCCGGGCTTCAACTTCACCGTCTTGGGAACCTCTGCGGCCTCAACTATTGTAACCTTTGTGGGCTTCTGTTCTTTTCTTTCAATTTTCATTGGCTCTAGAGTAGCGAATTCTGGTTTCAGTTTCTTAGGTAAATCAAATTCGAGCTTTTCATATTTTTCCAGCTCGGTTTTCTCAATTTCTTGTTCAAGCAACTTTTGAATTATGTCATCGTGTTCATTGGTCTTCTTTTTCACAATCTTCTTCTTCTTTGCCTTTGGCTTCGTGACGTCCTCAACAGTTTCTTCGGCTGCCGGTTGTTCATCCTCCTCCTCGACTTCTTCGTCGATGGGTTGAGACTCCTCGATTTCAGAAATTTCATCGATAACTCTAACTTCCAAGATTTTTTCGGGCTGCTCTTCTTTTTCAACGGGCTCTTCTTCGATAACGCTTATCTGATAATCCTCATAAGCTTCTGGTGCTTCACCTGTTATAGAAATGCATAAGTGTTAAGTAATATACAATTCTTTCAACTACATTTTGAATCCGAGCATTGCTTTCGCAGCAGAATGCAAGCAATCCTTGAGCTTTATAAATATTTATATATTTACAACTAGAACGCTTGTCCAATACAAAAGGAAATTTCCTAAATAGTTAAAATTTGTACATGTTTTTATTTATTTTGAAACAGTTAGTCATTTTACAGAATATTCGTATTATTAATGTGGAATATTATTAATTATAGAATGCAAACAAGAAATTTAGTAAAAATGTATTTGGTAAGGTAAAGCATGCATTATTTTGGTGTTTAATTTGTTTGGTAATAGTATTTTTATATAGGTATCAAATAAGAACGGGCGTATGTTTATAACTTACACTGTGCTCAATATAGTGAGCACAGAATCAGCATAGAAAGGAGGGAGAGAGAAAGAGAGAGAGAGAGAATAAGAGAGAAATAGGAAGGTATAGGTGCGAAATATTGGAAGTCAACGTTGTTGTCAAAAGGAATAAACAAAGGCAAAAGACACAGAGAAAGGAGCAGGTGCTGCGTGTGCGATGGAAATTTTAAGGCTCCATAAACTCTCTTCTAATAACTTACTTGTTTCAACGCTTTTAACTGTGTCTGGCTTAGCTTTCTTATGTTTAACTGTTTTTTGAACTGTATCTTTAGTGTCATCTTGAGTAGATATCTCATCTTGTGCGCTTGGTGTAATTTGTGCAGTGGCTGTGTCCTCGGGGTGTGCAATTTGAGTTGGTGTACCTTCCGTAACGTCTTCAGTCTCTAAAGTAGTCTCTTCTGTTGGTTTGTCTTGTGTTTGTTCAGTTATGTCAAAAGGTTTTTGCTTGGGCGTTTTGGTCTTTTTGGGTTTGGTTGTGTCAAGAACTGCTAATGGTTTATCGGGTTCGTCAGATTTTACCTCTGCTGGAACATTTTCTATTGGCTTACTATCTTTAGGCTTTTCAGGCATTTCAGTTTTTTCATACACCTCCAGTTCGGTCTTTGGTATATCTTCCTCCAAAAGTTTTTTAACGTAATCATCTAAGTCATCCTTTTTAACCTTCTTTACAGATTTCTTTGGCTTTGGTTTTGGTTTCTCATCCCTTGCCTCTTCCGGTTGAGCTTCGATTGATTCAACTGGTACTACTTCTGGTTCTTCGTCGACAATAACAGTAACGGTATCCTTATCATCACTTTCAATTGTTGTAATTTTAAAGGTGGTGTCTTCTTTCGGACCCTTCTTTTTCAATACTCGCTTAGTAGTTTTTTCTTGAACTGGGTGGCCTTCTTCAGTAATTTTTTCTGTGATTTGTACTTCTTCCGGTTGTACTTCTATAACTTCCACCACCTTAGGCTCTTCCAATACTTCCTCTTCGACAATCTTAATTTCAGCCAATGGTTCTGGTAAGGATTCTTCTTCCTTTGGCGATTCCTTTGTCTTAGGTTTTTTGCCTTTCTTAGGCTTATCAGTAGGAACATCCTCTGATACTTTAACGGGTTCAGTTTCAGTTGGTTTTTCTTTAGGTATTGAATCGAATTCATATTTCTCATATTTCTCTAGTTCAGTTTTAGGAGTTTCCATGTCTATTAGTTTTTGTATATAGTCATGAATATCATCCTTTTTGACTTTCTTTGTTTTCTTTTTGGGCTCCTTCGGCTTTTCTTCTTCATGTGGTTGTTCTGGCTCGTATTCAACAATAGTGATTTCAGCTTCGGGCTGATCATCAGTTACTACTTCAATGATTTCAATAACTTCGTCAGTTGTTCCCATTGGGCGCTTTATCTTTCGTTTTGTTGTAACAACCTTATGGACCTCGCCAGCCTCGTCTGTGGTTTCTTCTGCTTTCGTTTCACTTTCTATAATTTCAACAGTTAACGGAAGGTCTTCGGGTTGTATGATACTTTCCTTAACAGAAATTTCGTAAGCTATTTGTTCTGGTTGAACTTGTTTTTCCTTAACCTTTTTCGGTTTCTTTTCCAAAATTTCCTCCGGCTTAGTTTCTTCTTCGATGAAAGTAACATTGTATTTTTTCTCTTCAGGCTCTTCAATATCAGACTCCTTTTCTACAATATCCAATGGTTTATCCCCGGTTTCTTCCACAGGTTGCTCGTCAAGAACCTTAACCTTTTGTTTTGAGGGCTTCTTCTTCTTCTCAGGTACTTTAGTGGCTTCAGGTACTTCAACTTCTTTATCAGATTCGATACTGGGAACTTCTTCCACCAATGTTACCATAGCTTCTTCACTTGGTTCTTTTTCGGGCTGGGATTCGACAACATCTATGATATCTACTGGTGTTGATTCGTCTTCTAGCGTTGGAACTATTTCCTTCTTTTTGATTTTCTTTGGTTTTTCAACAGCTTGCTTAGGAGCTGTATCCTCGATAATATCAACAACATCAGAAGGCTCTTCCTTTGGCACATCTTCGTCAATCACTGTTTTAATGAAATCATCGATATCATCCTTCTTAATTTTTTTGGTTCGCTTTTGCTTTACTGTAACTTCAGGTTGATCTTTGGTTTCGTTTGGAGTTGAAGTAACGATAGTAACTTCGGATTCATCTGTATCCTTGTCGTGGACAACTGTTATTTCATGAATTATCTCTTCAGGACCCTTCTTGTGCTTTATTTTCTTTGTTTTGACTTCCTTAATTTTTATTTCGCCCTCCTCGTCCGGAATTGGCTGATTTTCAACAAATTCTTCCAGAATTGTAACTTCAAAGGCTGGTTCTTTTGGCGTTGGTGCTTCAAATTCTTTAATGCTGATCTTTAATTGTGTTTCTTCCTCAGTGCTTTCTACTGGACGAGTTTTTTCTTGAGGTACTTCCGAAATTGATTCTGTAACGGTGTCCTCGGGCTGTTCTTCTGTGATTTTAATATTCTTTACAGGCTTCTTCTTTTTCATTTTCACTGGTTCATCGATATCTATCTTTTCGTATTTCTCCAATTCAGATTTAGGTATATCCTGTTCAATAAGTTTTTGTATATAATCATGGATGTCGTCCTTTTTAACCTTTTTGGTTTTCTTTACCTTCGCTGGCTTTTCTTCTTCAGGAATTTTTTCGAGTTCTTTTTCAGCTTCTTGTGTAGTTACTGTGACTTCATATTCTGGAACTCCATCCTTCAAAGTTTCGACTATTTCTATTATATCTTCTTTGGGGCCCACTTGCTTTCTGATCTTGCGTTTAGTTACGACATTCTTTGTTGTTTCGCCATGATCGTCTTGGTCTTCAACCTTTTCTGGTAAGGTTTCGATTTCTTCTATCTTGAAAATTGGTTCTTCTGTTGGCTCTACTTCTTCTGATTCTGGTAGCACAAATTCAGGCTCTGGGTGCTCGATCACCTCTGTTTTGTCTGTTGACGATACCTTCACAAGATAGTCTTGATTTTCATCCGACTCAGTGCTTATGATTTCGTTTGGCTTTGTTTGTTTTTTCGCCTTCTTCGGTTTCTTGTCCTCAGTTGTGACTTCATCCTTAACACCTATTGTGTATTCAGGTTGTTCTTCTGGGGTTTCCTTAGTTGGCTCTACCGGTTCCTCATCAGCAATATCTTCCATTTGAGGCTTCTCATGCTCAACTTCTTCATGCTCAGTGAATTTATATTCCTTTGGAGACTTTTTAGACTTCTTCGGCTTTTCTTCAGCGATTTCCTTTACTTCGTCTGTGATCGTTTCAACTGGGAATTCTTGCTCAAACTCGTCAATAACATTTATAATATATTCCTGTACATCGTCCTTCTTCAGTTTTTTGGGTTTCTTTATTACTTTTTGTTCAACGATTGGTGTTTCATCAGTTATGGATGGCTTATTTTCGATAAGCTCAACCACTGTCACTTCAGCCATTGGTTGATCATCGCTTGTAGTTTCGGTTATCTCAAACACACTTTGCCTGGAACCTTTCCTACGCATAACCTTACGTTTCTTAACAGTAACTTCTTTCAGAACACCATCTTCAGTGGGCTGCTGTACAATTTCGGTAGATTCTGCTATTTCATCTAAGACTATCGGGACTTTATCAACCTTTTTCTTTTTGGATGACTTTTCTTTTTTAGGTTCTATTGTCGGTATGTCAGTTATCTCTTGAGTGTATAGTGTAGGTTCTAACATTTCGTCTGAAACATTTACTAAATATTTTGTGTGTTCTTCTGGCTCCAAGGGAGCATCTTCTGTAATATCCGATACAACAGATTGCTTATCTTCTTCTATAAGCTCAGGTACTATTTCCGAAACATCAAACTCATGAACGGTGACGGGAAGACCATCGACTATTTCCACACTCTTTTTGTGATGAGTCTTGACCTTTTTCTTGGGCTTGGGCTTTGTTTCGATATCAGTAGGCTCATATTGCTCAAGATCAGTTTTTGTGATTTCTTGATCAATAAGCTGTTGAATGTATTTATCTAAATCATCCTTGACTGCCTTCTTCTTTTTCATTTTTTGAACTACTTTTACTGGCTGGTCTTCTTCTAATGTAGCATCGTCTTCAGATAATTCGATGGTAGTCACTTCAATGTCCGCTTCAGGATTATTTTCTTGATAGGTCTCGGTTATTTCAATCAAATACTCCTTGGGTCCTTCCTTTTTCTTAAGCTTTTTGGTAGTTTTGACTTGCTTAACCTTTTCTCCATCTTCATTTACGATATCTTCGATTGTCGTTTCAGGAGCAAGTTCTTCAATACGAATAGTGTGCTCGGAAGGTTTCTTGCTAGGTTTTTTAGGCTTAGTCGTTTTTGGTTTGATTTGCGAAACTTCGTCTTCAACATCTTCAGAGGGAATTTCCTCAACTTGGGCAACCTCTTCAGGTCTATCTGATGGCTCTGTAAACTCTTCCACCACATTAATCACATAGTTTTCGATATCCTCACGCTTGAGTTTCTTTGGCTTTTTGATTGGTGATTTAGGTTTCTCAGGTTGATCAACTGCCTCGCTTGGTTTTTCATCCTCGGTTATCTCAACGATGGTAACTTCTGCCAAGGGCTCTTCATTGGTAGAAGTCTCTGTTATTTCGAAGACATGTTCCTTTGGACCTTGCTTCCGTACGATCTTACGCTTCTTAACTTGAACTTCTTTTGTTGTACCGTCGTCTTCCACTACCTTTGTAACTTCAACTGTTTCCGCAATATCTTCAATACTGACAGGTTCCTGGTCGACAACTGCTACCTTAGATTTCTTTTCCTTCTTTGGCTTACGCTTGGGCTGTTCTGGAGTCTCCTCAATTTCTTCCAAGGGAATTTCGTCTTCAGGCTTTTCTGAAGGCTCCGTAAATTCTTCCACTACGTTAATTACATAGCTTTCGATTTCCTCACGCTTGAGTTTCTTTGGCTTTTTGATTGGTGATTTAGGTTTCTCAGGTTGATCAACTGCCTCGCTTGGTTTTTCATCTTCGGTTATCTCAACGATGGTAACTTCTGCCAAGGGCTCTTCATTGGTAGAAGTCTCTGTTATTTCGAAGACATGTTCCTTAGGACCTTGCTTCCTTACGATCTTACGCTTCTTAACTTGAACTTCTTTTGTTGTACCGTCGTCTTCCACTACCTTTGTAACTTCAACTGTTTCCGCAATATCTTCAATACTGACAGGTTCCTGGTCGACAACTGCTACCTTAGATTTCTTTTCCTTCTTTGGCTTACGCTTGGGCTGTTCTGGAGTCTCCTCAATTTCTTCCGAGGGAATTACCTCTTCAGGCTTTTCTGATGGCTCCGTAAATTCTTCCACTACATTAATCACATAGTTTTCGATATCCTCACGCTTGAGTTTCTTTGGCTTTTTGATTGGTGATTTAGGTTTCTCAGGTTGATCAACTGTTTCGCTGGGTTTTTCATCTTCGGTAATCTCAACGATGGTAACTTCTGCCAAGGGCTCTTCATTAGTAGAAGTCTCAGTTACTTCGAAGACATGTTCCTTTGGACCTTGCTTCCGAACGATCTTACGCTTCTTAACTTGAACTTCTTTTGTTGTACCGTCGTCTTCCACTACTTTTGTTACTTCCACTGTTTCCGCAATATCTTCAATACTGACAGGTTCCTGGTCGACAACTGCTACCTTAGATTTCTTTGGCTTACGCTTGGGCTGTTCTGGAGTCTCCTCAATTTCTTCCAAGGGAATTTCCTCTTCAGGCTTTTCTGAAGGCTCCGTAAATTCTTCCACCACATTAATCACATAGTTTTCGATATCCTCACGCTTGAGTTTCTTTGGCTTTTTGATTGGTGATTTAGGTTTCTCAGGTTGATCAACTGCCTCGCTTGGTTTTTCATCTTCGGTAATCTCAACGATGGTAACTTCTGCCAAGGGCTCTTCATTAGTAGAAGTCTCAGTTACTTCGAAGACATGTTCCTTTGGACCTTGCTTCCGAACGATCTTACGCTTCTTAACTTGAACTTCTTTTGTTGTACCGTCGTCTTCCACTACTTTTGTTACTTCCACTGTTTCCGCAATATCTTCAATACTGACAGGTTCCTGGTCGACAACTGCTACCTTAGATTTCTTTGGCTTACGCTTGGGCTGTTCTGGAGTCTCCTCAATTTCTTCCAAGGGAATTTCCTCTTCAGGCTTTTCTGAAGGCTCCGTAAATTCTTCCACCACATTAATCACATAGTTTTCGATATCCTCACGCTTGAGTTTCTTTGGCTTTTTGATTGGTGATTTAGGTTTCTCAGGTTGATCAACTGCATCGCTTGGTTTTTCATCTTCGGTTATCTCAACGATGGTAACTTCTGCCAAGGGCTCTTCATTGGTAGAAGTCTCTGTTATTTCGAAGACATGTTCCTTAGGACCTTGCTTCCGTACGATCTTACGCTTCTTAACTTGAACTTCTTTTGTTGTACCGTCGTCTTCCACTACCTTTGTAACTTCAACTGTTTCCGCAATATCTTCAATACTGACAGGTTCCTGGTCGACAACTGCTACCTTAGATTTCTTTTCCTTCTTTGGCTTACGCTTGGGCTGTTCTGGAGTCTCCTCAATTTCTTCCAAGGGAATTACCTCTTCAGGCTTTTCTGATGGCTCCGTAAATTCTTCCACTACATTAATCACATAGTTTTCGATATCTTCACGCTTGAGTTTCTTTGGCTTTTTGATTGGTGATTTAGGTTTCTCAGGTTGATCAACTGTTTCGCTGGGTTTTTCATCTTCGGTAATCTCAACGATGGTAACTTCTGCCAAGGGCTCTTCATTAGTAGAAGTCTCAGTTACTTCGAAGACATGTTCCTTTGGACCTTGCTTCCGAACGATCTTACGCTTCTTAACTTGAACTTCTTTTGTTGTACCGTCGTCTTCCACTACCTTTGTAACTTCAACTGTTTCCGCAATATCTTCAATACTGACAGGTTCCTGGTCGACAACTGCTACCTTAGATTTCTTTTCCTTCTTTGGCTTACGCTTGGGCTGTTCCGGAGTCTCCTCAATTTCTTCCAAGGGAATTACCTCTTCAGGCTTTTCTGATGGCTCCGTAAATTCTTCCACCACATTAATCACATAGTTTTCGATTTCCTCACGCTTGAGTTTCTTTGGCTTTTTGATTGGTGATTTAGGTTTCTCAGGTTGATCAACTGTTTCGCTGGGTTTTTCATCTTCGGTAATCTCAACGATGGTAACTTCTGCCAAGGGCTCTTCATTAGTAGAAGTCTCAGTTACTTCGAAGACATGTTCCTTTGGACCTTGCTTCCGAACGATCTTACGCTTCTTAACTTGAACTTCTTTTGTTGTACCGTCGTCTTCCACTACTTTTGTTACTTCCACTGTTTCCGCAATATCTTCAATACTGACTGGTTCCTGGTCGACAACTGCCACCTTAGATTTATTTTCTCTCTTTGGTTTATGCTTGGGCTGTACCTCTGTGACCTTGATTTCTAGATCCTCAGTCGGCGCTTCCGGAGAATCATCATCTTCAACTTTCGTTACGAATGCAGGAACTTGGTCTTCTTCTGACTCAAATTCTTGTACAGTAAATTCATAGACAGTATGAGGAACACCATCAATTATCTCCGTAGTTTTCTTGTGATGTTTCTTTATCTTCTTTGGTTTCTTTAAGTCCGGAGTTGAATCCGATATAGTTGTTTCAACAATACGCACTTCTGCATTTGGAATTTCTTCTTCAATCAACTTTTGAATAAAATTGTCAAGTTTTTCCGCTTTTGGTTTTTTCGTTTTTACAATTTTAATTTTGTGATCTGCAGGCGTTTGAGAATCTGATTCAGGTAATATTTCTGTAGTCTCAATAACCAATTCCGCGTCGGGCTTGTTTTCTTCGTATGTCTCAATTACTTCTATTAGATATTCTTTAGCAGCATCCTTCTTCTTAAGTCTGCGCTTAGTTGTTACCCTTTCAACTTCCTCGCCTTGATCATTGATGACTTGTTCTGTTATAGTTTCAGGAGCTAGCTCCTCAATGCGTATCGTGTATTCCGAAATCGGAGCAGTCACAGGCTCTTCGATTTTTTTCTTCGCTACCTTTTTCTTTGATTTGGGTACACTTTCTGTTTGTTTAATTGAATACTCATCATGTGATGGCGTCTTGGATGTTTCAGTTTCTTCAATAAGATATTCATCTTGATTGGTTTCGCCTTCGCTCTGTACCGGCTGATCTTCAATTATTGTGACTTTCTTCGTCTTAGGTGATTTCTTCTTTTTATCCTTTGGCTTGCTTCTTGTAGTATCAGGCGCATCTTCTTCAGGCATTACAATATCTTCGGTATCATCCTCAACAACTGTTGTTTTGAAGCTTGTGATATCATCTTCGTCTAAAGATTTTATTTCAGACACTGCAGATATATCTTCAGAAATTCTGGCCAAAAGTTCTGTTGGTACCTCATCAATGACGCTGACGATGTATTCCTTGAGCTTATCCTTTTTCACCTTTCTTACGATTTTCTTAGGTGTTTCGGGTTGCTCCTGGCTTGGTACTTGAGAACTTTCTTCAACAATTTCGGTTGTTATAACAATTACTTTAGCTTCGTCGGTGTTATCATCTGGAGTTTGAGATTCTACGATTTGAATTTCATACTGTTTGGAACCCTTCCTAGTTTTTACCTTACGTCTTTTAGTTACTTTAGTTTCAGATTTTTCGACTTCTTTACCAATTTCAGGAACGGTCTCAGTGTATTCCTCTAAAACAACGATAGGGAGAGTCTCCGCTATAGCCATTAATATCTCGTTCACATCGTGGGATACTTCTTCTGTATGCTCTTCAATAATTTCCTGTGGAATGGGCTCTGAGTCAATCGTACTAATTGTGAACTCTTCATGTTCAACAACAGTTTCTGATTCGGTTATTAATTCCTCTTCAACTTTAGGTTGAGATTTGGGTTTCTTGACCTTTGGTTTTTTAATCGGTTCTTCCTGCGTAATACCCACTACAAATGACTCACCTTCGTCGATCAGTGGCTCTGTTGGCTTGCTCTTAGGCTTCCTTCGTTTCTTTGGCTTGGCATCTATTTCAGTCCTTTCATATTGCTCGAGTTCAGTTATTGGAATCTCTGCATTTATTAGCTGCTGTATATATGCATCCAGATCATTCTTCTTCATCTTCTTTGTTTTTGTTTTAGGCCTTTCAACTGTCTTTTGAGTATCAATTTCGTCCTCTGGTTCCATTGACTTTATTGTTACCTCATATAATGGCTCCTCGCCTTCTGTGGGAATAGTTTCAACAATTTCTACAATCTCTTCCTTCTCTCCCCGCTTATGCAAAATTCTACGCTTCTTCGTCTTCTCAGGAGTTTTATCGTCAGGAATCACTTCAGGTTCCAGTTCGGTCAATTTGACCTCATAAAAGTCAGATATAGCAGTTTCGTAGAAATTTTGTTCAGGCTCTTCATTAAGTTCGGAAACGAAGTCATCCAATTGTTCCTTGTTCATTCGCTTAATTTTCTTTTTAAGGATTTTCTTTACCTTTGGTTGATCTTCATCGATTTCTGAAGAAGTTACTGTCACTTCATATAGTTTATCCTCGCTATCATTTGGAGAAACTTCGACTATTTCAACAATATTTTCCTCCAATTCGGTCTTAACCTTTAGTTTGCGCTTTTTCTTGGGTTCCTTTGTAGGAGCTGCGATGTCTTCACTTATTTCTTCTGGTTTATCTTCTGACTCTAATTCAATCACTTCAAATTTAAAGAATGGTTTCGGTTCCGTTTCCTCATTTTCGACATCACTCATATGTGGTTCAAAGCCAAATTTATCATCCGTTTCTCTGGGTTTCTTTGCCTTCTTTTTCGGTTTCTTCTCTTCCGTTGTCTCTTTGGGCTTTTCAGTTATGTCCTCAGTATCAACATCAAACTTGACAGGTTTAAGTTGGACGGTTTCAGTAGATTCCACATTTTCCGGAATTTTACCCTTGCCAATTTTCAATTTTTTATGATCATCTTCTTGTTGATTCTTATCCTTTTTACCTCGCTTGTACTTCGGTTTTTCTGGAGTTTCATCAATTGGTTTGCTCTCATCATCAAATGATTCCAAATCTAATTCTTCTAGTTCTGTTTTTTCTGGCTTTGGGTGCTTGAATTTTCTCGGACGCATTTTCAAGACTTCCTCTGCTTCTTCTATGTTGCGAGAGAGCTCACCATTATCGCGAATTGTTTCCAGTTCAATTACTGTGTACGGGAAGCAGTAAGGTGCAAACGGTATAAACCTAATCCAGCTCTTAAGTTTCTTATTTTTAAAGGATGCTTCGTTAGATTTCTTTTCCTCTTGTGGTCTTTGTTTAGGAGTTTTAAGCTTGAGCATTTGCGGAAATTCGACTACTGAGCTTATTTCAATCATTTTTGGTTTTTTAACTTCGATTTTCTCAATTTTTATAGCAGTTAGCTTCATTGGTTTTATAGACGAGTCTCTGCGCGCTCTTTGTGGAAGTTCCATTTCCGTGCGCACATATGGCCGTAAGACCGTTTTCGGAATTTCCTGGTGTATCAAAAACTGTATATAATCATCCATCTCATCCCGTTTCGATGTAGCCGTCTTCTTCTTTTTCTTTGGTTTTTCTTTCTTTTCATCTGGCTCTGGCTTTTGTTCATCAGCAGTACCCTTCTCACCCTGATCTTCATCTACTACAACTTTAACTACCTTAGGCTTACGTTTCGGTTTTGGTCTGTCTTCTGGTTCCGCTAAGACCCCCTCAACTTCCCCAGTCTCGTCAATCTGTTCAAATTGGTCTGGTTGTGTCTTTTTCTGTTTGGGCTTCTTTACTTTGGTCGGTGTTTGTATGGTGTTATCTGCACTTGCATCTTCGGGTTCTGTGATAGTGTACTCTTTGTTGTATTGGTCTGTTTGAGAAAAAATTATGTGTTTGTGTGTTAGCACTAAACTAATTGGTTAAAATTATATTTGCATTTTATATAATGCTTTAAAACACATAAACTTCGTACTTCATCAAGTTTAGTGTTTGAGATGCTAAAGTTGCTTGCATATAATGTTAACTAAATTTTATATCAATATTTGTATGTACGCGATTTTAATTTTTTTTTTTGTTACAAATACAACCTCAGTACATACAACATACTAGAATACTTATTAAGTGTTCTAGTGAACCGTGTTAGTAGTTATGGTGCCAAAAATTGTCAAACATTTCTTGTTTGTGTGTAATATTTGTTTGTGTTATTAAATGGAAGCTACTTTGTTTCTTTTTGTTTTAAAAAATTTAAGTTGCAATCTCAAACCAAGTATTTAGGTGAGCTTATCAGAGCCTATCGACCACGAATCTCATTATTTTAGTTTAATTCTAATAATATAATTGTAATACGAGAATTTTTCCTCGAAATGTATATTTGAATGTGTGTAAATTTAAAAATATGTCAAGAAAATCACCTGTTGGCTCGCTGACTTCAACAATTTCAATATTTGACTGTGTAGTGTCTTCCATTAGAGGCTCAGTATCACTGAGCACTTCCTCAACAACGATTCCTTCTTCCTGAGAAACTTTTTTATTTTCAGTTTGTATTGTGGTTTCCCCATCTTCGTTTTGTACAGATTTAAATGTTGTTATGTAAACTGGGTGTTCCGTTTCAGTGTGTTCGGGTTGTGGTTTCTCCGCTGTGTTTGTGTTTTGATATGTATTTTCATTAATATGGAATGATCAAAAAATTTGTTATTAACTGTCAAGATATGTAATTTTAGACTTAAATTAGTTTATCCATAAGAGATAATTACCGGCCTCCTAAGGGCTTTATACTTTAATCCCAAAATTTTGAATTAAAAAATATTTAAATTTTAACAAAATTTTAACACTCTCCCCATTAATAATAAAAATAATTATATTCAATTTATATTGCGTATACTTCAATATTAGTTTTCGTGTAAAATGTGGTGTATGTATAGTGTTGTGATATGTGTTCTTACCCTTATGTTTGTGTGGCTTTTGTTTTTTGTGTTTGGGAAGTTGTTCATCATCGAGCTTACTGATATCAATAATATCGGCAATATTTTCATCACTAACAACGCGTATCAGTGAGAATGGCTCTTTGCCTTCTTCTTCAACAGTTTGTATTTGATAGTATTCATCATCATCAGGACCTTGTTTTTTGAATGTTCGGGTTTTGGTTGTTTTCTTTCTTGGCTTCTTATTGTCAGCTATGTCTTCAGTAACAATAATTTCTTCCGGCAACTCCTCAATAGGAATTGGTTCTGTAGAATTTTCATCGACTGGGACAATTTCAACGTGCACACTTGTTATTGGTACCATGTTTTCCTCTTCAACAGTATTAACGGTAGTAACTTCATCATGAATATCATCAATTTTTGTTTTAAATGATCTTGTTTTAATGGTTTTCTTTTTCTTAATCCCATCGGGAGACGTTACTTCAACTTCAGACACTTGTTCTGGCAACTCAACTGATGTAGGTTGAACAGGCTCAGTAATCGGAAGTTCATTGACAGTTATCCTATAAATTGGTTCTCCAGAATCTTGTTCAGTAATATCAATTTCCGTTACTTCTTCCATAAATTCATCTTTTGGTTTCTTAATGACTCGTTTTTTAGTTTTTATAACTTTTTGTTTACCATCTTTGTCAATAATTTCAGACTCAAAAACTTCATCGGGCATAACAACAACTTCTGTCTGTTTTTCTTCAGGAAGATCTGGGAATGGTGCTTCAAAATTCTGGACTGTTACTTTTGTCTGCGATGGTTTTTCAAATTCGTCGACTGTTTGAATTTTTGTAACTTCCATTTTACCCCCTTGCACCTTTTTGATAATTTTGGTCTTAATGACTGTCTTGGTGGGAGTACCATCGTCTTTTGCAGACATAATTACTGATTTTCTTTCAGGTAATTCAAAAACAGAAATATCGTCGTCAGGCTTATGAACAACGACCCTTTTCTTGAAGTTTACCTTTTTACCAAAAGGACTCTGTAAGTCAACTTCTTCCACTGTAATAATAGTTTCGGGCTTTTTGTCCTCTTCTTCGATGGTTTCGATTTTAGTGATCTCCTCCTTATCACCCTTGAGCTTTTTAATAACACGAGTGCGAATCTTTGTTTTCTTCGGTTTACCGTCCTCGGATAGAGTTTCAACAACACGAACCTCTTCCGGAAATTCCTTAATTTCTTCAGGCTGTTCCTGAAGAGGAACCTCTTCCACCGTGACAATTGTCTCAGTTGGCTTATCATCTTCTTCAACTGTCTCGATCTTGGTAACTTCTTGTTTGTCACCCTTAACCTTTTTGATAACTCGTGTGCGAATTTTCTTCTGCTTTGGCTTGCCGTCTTCGGCAATAGTTTCAATCACACTAATTTCCTCTGGAAGTTCCTCAACAAGCTGTTCTTCTTCCACAGGAACCTCTTCCACTGTGACAGTTGTCTCTGGTTCTTTGTCATCCTCCTCGACGGTTTCGATCTTGGTAACTTCTTGTTTGTCACCCTTAACCTTCTTGATAACACGAGTGCGAATCTTCTTCTTCTTTGGCTTGCCGTCTTCGGTGATAGTTTCAACCACACGAACTTCCTCTGGAAGTTCCTTGATTTCTTCAGGCTGTTCTTCTTCCACAGGAATCTCTTCTACTGTGACAGTTGTCTCTGGTTCTTTATCATCCTCCTCGACCGTTTCGATCTTGGTAACTTCTTGTTTGTCACCTTTAACCTTCTTGATAACACGAGTGCGAATCTTCTTCTTCTTTGGCTTGCCGTCTTCGGTGATAGTTTCAACTACACGAACTTCCTCTGGAAGTTCCTTGATTTCTTCAGGCTGTTCTTCTTCCACAGGAACCTCTTCCACTGTGACAGTTGTCTCTGGTTCTTTGTCATCCTCCTCGACGGTTTCGATCTTGGTAACTTCTTGTTTGTCACCCTTAACCTTCTTGATAACACGAGTGCGTATCTTCTTCTTCTTTGGCTTGCCGTCTTCGGTGATAGTCTCAACCACACGAACTTCCTCTGGAAGTTCCTTGATTTCTTCAGGCTGTTCTTCTTCCACAGGAACCTCTACCACTGTGACAGTTGTCTCTGGTTCTTTGTCATCCTCCTCGACGGTCTCGATCTTGGTAACTTCTTGTTTGTCACCCTTAACCTTTTTGATAACTCGTGTGCGAATTTTCTTCTTCTTTGGCTTGCCGTCTTCGGCAATAGTTTCAATCACACTAATTTCCTCTGGAAGTTCCTCAACAAGCTGTTCTTCTTCCACAGGAACCTCTTCCACTGTGACAGTTGTCTCTGGTTCTTTGTCATCCTCCTCGACGGTTTCGATCTTGGTAACTTCTTGTTTGTCACCCTTAACCTTCTTGATAACACGAGTGCGTATCTTCTTCTTCTTTGGCTTGCCGTCTTCGGTGATAGTTTCAACCACACGAACTTCCTCTGGAAGTTCCTTGATTTCTTCAGGCTGTTCTTCTTCCACAGGAATCTCTTCTACTGTGACAGTTGTCTCTGGTTCTTTATCATCCTCCTCGACCGTTTCGATCTTGGTAACTTCTTGTTTGTCACCCTTAACCTTCTTGATAACACGAGTGCGAATCTTCTTCTTCTTTGGCTTGCCGTCTTCGGTGATAGTTTCAACTACACGAACTTCCTCTGGAAGTTCCTTGATTTCTTCAGGCTGTTCTTCTTCCACAGGAACCTCTTCCACTGTGACAGTTGTCTCTGGTTCTTTGTCATCCTCCTCGACGGTTTCGATCTTGGTAACTTCTTGTTTGTCACCCTTAACCTTCTTGATAACACGAGTGCGAATCTTCTTCTTCTTTGGCTTGCCGTCTTCGGTGATAGTTTCAACCACACGAACTTCCTCTGGAAGTTCCTTGATTTCTTCAGGCTGTTCTTCCACAGGAATTTCTTCCACTGTGACAGTTGTCTCTGGTTCCTTATCATCCTCCTCGACGGTTTCGATCTTGGTAACTTCTTGTTTGTCACCCTTAACCTTCTTGATAACACGAGTGCGAATCATCTTCTTCTTTGGCTTGCCGTCTTCGGTGATAGTTTCAACCACACGAACTTCCTCTGGAAGTTCCTTGATTTCTTCAGGCTGTTCTTCTTCCACAGGAACCTCTTCCACTGTGACAGTTGTCTCTGGTTCTTTGTCATCCTCTTCGACAGTTTCGATCTTGGTAACTTCTTGTTTGTCACCCTTAACCTTCTTGATAACACGAGTGCGTATCTTCTTCTTCTTTGGCTTGCCGTCTTCGGTGATAGTTTCAACCACACGAACTTCCTCTGGAAGTTCCTTGATTTCTTCAGGCTGTTCTTCTTCCACGGGAACCTCTTCCACTGTGACTGTTGTCTCTGGTTCTTTGTCATCCTCCTCGACGGTTTCGATCTTGGTAACTTCTTGTTTGTCACCCTTAACCTTCTTGATAACACGAGTGCGAATCTTTTTCTTCTTTGGTTTGCCGTCTTCGGTGATAGTTTCAACCACACGAACTTCCTCTGGAAGTTCCTTGATTTCTTCAGGCTGTTCTTCTTCCATAGGAACCTCTTCCACTGTGACAGTTGTCTCTGGTTCTTTGTCATCCTCCTCGACGGTTTCGATCTTGGTAACTTCTAGTTTGTCACCCTTAACCTTCTTGATAACACGAGTTCGTATCTTCTTCTTCTTCGGCTTGCCGTCTTCGGTGATAGTTTCAACCACGCGAACTTCCTCTGGAAGTTCCTTTATTTCTTCAGGCTGCTCTTCTTCCACCGGAACCTCCTCCACTGTGACAGTTGTCTCTGGTTCTTTGTCATCCTCCTCGACGGTTTCGATCTTGGTAACTTCTTGTTTGTCACCCTTAACCTTCTTGATAACACGAGTGCGAATCTTCTTCTTCTTTGGCTTGCCGTCTTCGGTGATAGTTTCAACCACACGAACTTCCTCGGGAAGTTCCTTGATTTCTTCAGGCTGTTCTTCTTCCACAGGAATTTCTTCTACTGTGACAGTTGTCTCTGGTTCCTTATCATCCTCCTCGACGGTTTCGATCTTGGTAACTTCTTGTTTGTCACCCTTAACCTTCTTGATAACACGAGTGCGAATCTTCTTCTTCTTCGGCTTGCCGTCTTCGGTGATAGTTTCAACAACACGAACTTCCTCTGGAAGTTCCTTGATTTCTTCAGGCTGTTCTTCTTCCACAGGAATCTCTTCCACTGTGACAGTTGTCTCTGGTTCTTTATCATCCTCCTCGACCGTTTCGATCTTGGTAACTTCTTGTTTGTCACCCTTAACCTTCTTGATAACACGAGTGCGAATCTTCTTCTTCTTTGGCTTGCCGTCTTCGGTGATAGTTTCAACCACACGAACTTCCTCGGGAAGTTCCTTGATTTCTTCAGGCTGTTCTTCTTCCACAGGAATTTCTTCTACTGTGACAGTTGTCTCTGGTTCCTTATCATCCTCCTCGACGGTTTCGATCTTGGTAACTTCTTGTTTGTCACCCTTAACCTTCTTGATAACACGAGTGCGAATCTTCTTCTTCTTTGGCTTGCCGTCTTCGGTGATAGTTTCAACCACACGAACTTCCTCTGGAAGTTCCTTGATTTCTTCAGGCTGTTCTTCTTCCACAGGAACCTCTTCCACTGTGACAGTTGTCTCTGGTTCTTTGTCATCCTCCTCGACAGTTTCGATCTTGGTAACTTCTTGTTTGTCACCCTTAACCTTCTTGATAACACGAGTGCGTATCTTCTTCTTCTTTGGCTTGCCGTCTTCGGTGATAGTCTCAACCACACGAACTTCCTCTGGAAGTTCCTTGATTTCTTCAGGCTGTTCTTCTTCCATAGGAACCTCTTCCACTGTGACAGTTGTCTCTGGTTCTTTGTCATCCTCCTCGACGATTTCGATCTTGGTAACTTCTTGTTTGTCACCCTTAACCTTCTTGATAACACGAGTTCGTATCTTCTTCTTTTTCGGCTTGCCGTCTTCGGTGATAGTTTCAACCACACGAACTTCCTCTGGAAGTTCGTTTATTTCTTCAGGCTGCTCTTCTTCCATCGGAACCTCCTCCACTGTGACAGTTGTCTCTGGTTCTTTGTCATCCTCCTCGACGGTCTCGATCTTGGTAACTTCTTGTTTGTCACCCTTAACCTTCTTGATAACACGAGTGCGAATCTTCTTCTTCTTTGGCTTGCCGTCTTCGGTGATAGTTTCAACCACACGAACTTCCTCTGGAAGTTCCTTGATTTCTTCAGGCTGTTCTTCTTCCACAGGAATTTCTTCTACTGTGACAGTTGTATCTGGTTCCTTATCATCCTCCTCGACGGTTTCGATCTTGGTAACTTCTAGTTTGTCACCCTTAACCTTCTTGATAACACGAGTGCGAATCTTCCTCTTCTGTGGCTTGCCGTCTTCGGTGATAGTTTCAACCACACGAACTTCCTCTGGAAGTTCCTTGATTTCTTCAGGCTGTTCTTCTTCCACAGGAACCTCTTCCACTGTGACAGTTGTCTCTGGTTCTTTGTCATCCTCCTCGACAGTTTCGATCTTGGTAACTTCTTGTTTGTCACCCTTAACCTTCTTGATAACACGAGTGCGTATCTTCTTCTTCTTTGGCTTGCCGTCGTCGGTGATAGTCTCAACCACACGAACTTCCTCTGGAAGTTCCTTGATTTCTTCAGGCTGTTCTTTTTCCACGGGAACCTCTTCCACTGTGACAGTTGTCTCTGGTTCTTTGTCATCCTCCTCGACGGTTTCGATCTTGGTAACTTCTTGTTTGTCACCCTTAACCTTCTTGATAACACGAGTGCGAATCTTCTTCTTCTTTATCTTGCCGTCTTCGGTGATAGTTTCAACCACACGAACTTCCTCTGGAAGTTCTTTGATTTCTTCAGGCTGTTCTTCTTCCACAGGAACCTCTTCCACTGTGACAGTTGTCTCTGGTTCTTTGTCATCCTCCTCGACGGTTTCGATCTTGGTAACTTCTTGTTTGTCACCCTTAACCTTCTTGATAACACGAGTGCGAATCTTCTTCTTCTTTGGCTTGCCGTCTTCGGTGATAGTTTCAACCACACGAACTTCCTCTGATTCCTTGATTTCTTCAGGCTGTTCTTCTTCCACAGGAATTTCTTCCACTGTGACAGTTGTCTCTGGTTGCTTATCATCCTCCTCGACGGTTTCGATCTTGGTAACTTCTTGTTTGTCACCCTTAACCTTCTTGATAACACGAGTGCGAATCTTCTTCTTCTTTGGCTTGCCGTCTTCGGTGATAGTTTCAACCACACGAACTTCCTCTGGAAGTTCCTTGATTTCTTCAGGCTGTTCTTCTTCCACAGGAATTTCTTCCACTGTGACAGTTGTCTCTGGTTCCTTATCATCCTCCTCGACGGTTTCGATCTTGGTAACTTCTTGTTTGTCACCCTTAACCTTCTTGATAACACGAGTGCGAATCTTCTTCTTCTTTGGCTTGCCGTCTTCGGTGATAGTTTCAACCACACGAACTTCCTCTGGAAGTTCCTTGATTTCTTCAGGCTGTTCTTCTTCCACAGGAACCTCTTCCACTGTGACAGTTGTCTCTGGTTCTTTGTCATCCTCCTCGACGGTTTCGATCTTGGTAACTTCTTGTTTGTCACCCTTAACCTTCTTGATAACACGAGTGCGAATCTTCTTCTTCTTTGGCTTGCCGTCTTCGGTGATAGTTTCGACCACACGAACTTCCTCTGGAAGTTCCTTGATTTCTTCAGGCTGTTCTTCTTCCACAGGAACCTCTTCCACTGTGACAGTTGTCTCTGGTTCTTTGTCATCCTCCTCGACAGTTTCGATCTTGGTAACTTCTTGTTTGTCACCCTTAACCTTCTTGATAACACGAGTGCGTATCTTCTTCTTCTTTGGCTTGCCGTCTTCGGTGATAGTTTCAACCACACGAACTTCCTCTGGAAGTTCCTTGATTTCTTCAGGCTGTTCTTCTTCCACGGGAACCTCTTCCACTGTGACTGTTGTCTCTGGTTCTTTGTCATCCTCCTCGACGGTTTCGATCTTGGTAACTTCTTGTTTGTCACCCTTAACCTTCTTGATAACACGAGTGCGAATCTTCTTCATCTTTGGCTTACCGTCTTCGGTGATTGTTTCAACCACACGAACTTCCTCTGGAAGTTCCTTGATTTCTTCAGGCTGTTCTTCTTCCACAGGAACCTCTTCCACTGTGACAGTTGTCTCTGGTTCTTTGTCATCCTCTTCGACAGTTTCGATCTTGGTAACTTCTTGTTTGTCACCCTTAACCTTCTTGATAACACGAGTGCGAATCTTCTTCTTCTTTGGCTTGCCGTCTTCGGTGATAGTCTCAACCACACGAACTTCCTCTGGAAGTTCCTTGATTTCTTCAGGCTGTTCTTCTTCCATCGGAACCTCTTCCACTGTGACAGTTGTCTCTGGTTCTTTGTCATCCTCCTCGACGGTCTCGATCTTGGTAACTTCTTGTTTGTCACCCTTAACCTTCTTGATAACACGAGTGCGTATCTTCTTCTTCTTTGGCTTGCCGTCTTCGGTGATAGTTTCAACCACACGAACTTCCTCTGGAAGTTCCTTGATTTCTTCGGGCTGTTCTTCTTCCACGGGAACCTCTTCCACTGTGACAGTTGTCTCTGGTTCTTTGTCATCCTCCTCGACGGTTTCGATCTTGGTAACTTCTTGTTTGTCACCCTTAACCTTCTTGATAACACGAGTGCGTATCTTCTTCTTCTTTGGCTTGCCGTCTTCGGTGATAGTTTCAACCACACGAACTTCCTCTGGAAGTTCCTTGATTTCTTCAGGCTGTTCTTCTTCCACAGGAACCTCTTCCACTGTGACAGTTGTCTCTGGTTCTTTGTCATCCTCCTCGACGGTTTCGATCTTGGTAACTTCTTGTTTGTCACCCTTAACCTTCTTGATAACACGAGTGCGAATCTTCTTCTTCTTTGGCTTGCCGTCTTCGGTGATAGTTTCAACCACACGAACTTCCTCTGGAAGTTCCTTGATTTCTTCAGGCTGCTCTTCTTCCACAGGAACCTCTTCCACTGTGACAGTTGTCTCTGGTTCTTTGTCATCCTCCTCGACGGTCTCGATCTTGGTAACTTCTTGTTTGTCACCCTTAACCTTCTTGATAACACGAGTGCGAATCTTCTTCTTCTTTGGCTTGCCGTCTTCGGTGATAGTTTCAACCACACGAACTTCCTCTGGAAGTTCCTTGATTTCTTCAGGCTGCTTCTTCTTCCACAGGAACCTCTTCCACTGTGACAGTTGTCTCTGGTTCTTTGTCATCCTCCTCGACGGTTTCGATCTTGGTAACTTCTTGTTTGTCACCCTTAACCTTCTTGATAACACGAGTGCGAATCTTCTTCTTCTTTGGCTTGCCGTCTTCGGTGATAGTTTCAACCACACGAACTTCCTCTGGAAGTTCCTTGATTTCTTCAGGCTGTTCTTCTTCCACAGGAACCTCTTCCACTGTGACAGTTGTCTCTGGTTCTTTGTCATCCTCCTCGACGGTTTCGATCTTGGTAACTTCTTGTTTGTCACCCTTAACCTTCTTGATAACACGAGTGCGTATCTTCTTCTTCTTTGGCTTGCCGTCTTCGGTGATAGTTTCAACCACACGAACTTCCTCTGGAAGTTCCTTGATTTCTTCAGGCTGTTCTTCTTCCACAGGAACCTCTTCCACTGTGACAGTTGTCTCTGGTTCTTTGTCATCCTCCTCGACGGTTTCGATCTTGGTAACTTCTTGTTTGTCACCCTTAACCTTCTTGATAACACGAGTGCGAATCTTCTTCTTCTTTGGCTTGCCGTCTTCGGTGATAGTTTCAACCACACGAACTTCCTCTGGAAGTTCCTTGATTTCTTCAGGCTGCTCTTCTTCCACAGGAACCTCTTCCACTGTGACAGTTGTCTCTGGTTCTTTGTCATCCTCCTCGACGGTTTCGATCTTGGTAACTTCTTGTTTGTCACCCTTAACCTTCTTGATAACACGAGTGCGAATCTTCTTCTTCTTTGGCTTGCCGTCTTCGGTGATAGTTTCAACCACACGAACTTCCTCTGGAAGTTCCTTGATTTCTTCAGGCTGTTCTTCTTCCACAGGAACCTCTTCCACTGTGACAGTTGTCTCTGGTTCTTTGTCATCCTCCTCGACGGTTTCGATCTTGGTAACTTCTTGTTTGTCACCCTTAACCTTCTTGATAACACGAGTGCGAATCTTCTTCTTCTTTGGCTTGCCGTCCTCGGTGATAGTTTCAACCACACGAACTTCCTCTGGAAGTTCCTTGATTTCTTCAGGCTGTTCTTCTTCCACAGGAACCTCTTCCACTGTGACAGTTGTCTCTGGTTCTTTGTCATCCTCCTCGACGGTTTCGATCTTGGTAACTTCTTGTTTGTCACCCTTAACCTTTTTGATAACACGAGTGCGAATCTTCTTCTTCTTTGGCTTGCCGTCTTCGGTGATAGTTTCAACCACACGAACTTCCTCTGGAAGTTCCTTGATTTCTTCAGGCTGTTCTTCTTCCACAGGAACCTCTTCCACTGTGACAGTTGTCTCTGGTTCTTTGTCATCCTCCTCGACGGTTTCGATCTTGGTAACTTCTTGTTTGTCACCCTTAACCTTTTTGATAACACGAGTGCGAATCTTCTTCTTCTTTGGCTTGCCGTCTTCGGTGATAGTTTCAACCACACGAACTTCCTCTGGAAGTTCCTTGATTTCTTCAGGCTGTTCTTCTTCCACAGGAACCTCTTCCACTGTGACAGTTGTCTCTGGTTCTTTGTCATCCTCCTCGACGGTTTCGATCTTGGTAACTTCTTGTTTGTCGCCCTTGACCTTCTTGATAACACGAGTGCGTATCTTCCTCTTCTCTTGGCTTACCGTCTTCGGTGATAGTTTCAACCACACGAACTTCCTCTGGAAGTTCCTTGATTTCTTCAGGCTGTTCTTCTTCCACAGGAACCTCTTCCACTGTGACAGTTGTCTCTGGTTCTTTGTCATCCTCCTCGACGGTTTCGATCTTGGTAACTTCTTGTTTGTCACCCTTGACCTTCTTGATAACACGAGTGCGAATCTTCCTCTTTCTTGGCTTACCGTCTTCGGTGATAGTTTCAACCACACGAACTTCCTCTGGAAGTTCCTTGATTTCTTCAGGCTGTTCTTCTTCCACAGGAACCTCTTCCACTGTGACAGTTGTCTCTGGTTCTTTATCATCCTCCTCGACCGTTTCGATCTTGGTAACTTCTTGTTTGTCACCCTTAACCTTTTTGATAACACGAGTGCGAATCTTCTTCTTCTCTTGGCTTACCGTCTTCGGTGATAGTTTCAACCACACGAACTTCCTCTGGAAGTTCCTTGATTTCTTCAGGCTGTTCTTCTTCCACAGGAACCTCTTCCACTGTGACAGTTGTCTCTGGTTCTTTGTCATCCTCCTCGACCGTTTCGATCTTGGTAACTTCTTGTTTGTCACCCTTAACCTTTTTGATAACACGAGTGCGTATCTTCTTCTTCTTTGGCTTGCCGTCTTCGGTGATAGTTTCAACCACACGAACTTCCTCTGGAAGTTCCTTGATTTCTTCAGGCTGTTCTTCTTCAACAGGAACCTCTTCCACTGTGACAGTTGTCTCTGGTTCTTTGTCATCCTCCTCGACCGTTTCGATCTTGGTAACTTCTTGTTTGTCACCCTTAACCTTCTTGATAACACGAGTGCGTATCTTCTTCTTCTTTGGCTTGCCGTCTTCGGTGATAGTTTCAACCACACGAACTTCCTCTGGAAGTTCCTTGATTTCTTCAGGCTGTTCTTCTTCCACAGGAACCTCTTCCACTGTGACAGTTGTCTCTGGTTCTTTGTCATCCTCCTCGACGGTTTCGATCTTGGTAACTTCTTGTTTGTCACCCTTAACCTTCTTGATAACACGAGTGCGTATCTTCTTCTTCTTTGGCTTACCGTCCTCGGTGATAGTTTCAACCACACGAACTTCCTCTGGAAGTTCCTTGATTTCTTCGGCTGTTCTTCTTCCACAGGAACCTCTTCCACTGTGACAGTTGTCTCTGGTTGTTTGTCATCCTCCTCGACGGTTTCGATCTTGGTAACTTCTTGTTTGTCACCCTTAACCTTCTTGATAACACGAGTGCGTATCTTCTTCTTCTTTGGCTTGCCGTCTTCGGTGATTGTTTCAACCACACGAACTTCCTCTGGAAGTTCCTTGATTTCTTCAGGCTGTTCTTCCAAAGGAACCTCTTCCACTGTGACAGTTGTCTCTGGTTCTTTGTCATCCTCCTCGACAGTTTCGATCTTGGTAACTTCTTGTTTGTCACCCTTAACCTTCTTGATAACACGAGTGCGTATCTTCTTTTTCTTTGGCTTGCCGTCTTCGGTGATAGTTTCAACCACACGAACTTCCTCTGGAAGTTCCTTGATTTCTTCAGGCTGCTCTTCTTCCATAGGAACCTCTTCCACTGTGACAGTTGTTTCTGGTTCTTTGTCATCCTCCTCGACGGTCTCGATCTTGGTAACTTCTTGTTTGTCACCCTTAATCTTCTTGATAACACGAGTGCGTATCTTCTTCTTCTTTGGCTTACCGTCCTCGGTGATAGTTTCAACCACACGAACTTCCTCTGGAAGCTCCTTGATTTCTTCCGGTACTTCTTCTTCCACAGCAACCTCTTCCACTGTGACAGTTGTCTCTGGCTGTTTATCATCCTCCTCGACGGTTTCGATCTTGGTAACTTCTTGTTTGTCACCCTTAATCTTCTTGATAACACGAGTGCGTATCTTCTTCTTCTTTGGCTTGCCGTCTTCGGTGATTGTTTCAACCACACGAACTTCCTCTGGAAGTTCCTTGATTTCTTCAGGCTGTTCTTCTTCCACAGGAACCTCTTCCACTGTGACAGTTGTCTCTGGTTGTTTGTCATCCTCCTCGACGGTTTCGATCTTGGTAACTTCTTGTTTGTCACCCTTAACCTTCTTGATAACACGAGTGCGTATCTTTTTCTTCTGTGGCTTACCGTCTTCGGTGATTGTTTCAACCACACGAACTTCCTCTGGAAGCTCCTTGATTTCTTCCGGTACTTCTTCTTCCACAGCAACCTCTTCCACTGTGACAGTTGTCTCTGGCTGTTTATCATCCTCCTCGACGGTTTCGATCTTGGTAACTTCTTGTTTGTCACCCTTAATCTTCTTGATAACACGAGTGCGTATCTTCTTCTTCTTTGGCTTACCGTCCTCGGTGATAGTTTCAACCACACGAACTTCCTCTGGAAGTTCCTTGATTTCTTCAGGCTGTTCTTCTTCCACAGGAACCTCTTCCACTGTGACAGTTGTCTCTGGTTGTTTGTCATCCTCCTCGACGGTTTCGATCTTGGTAACTTCTTGTTTGTCACCCTTAATCTTCTTGATAACACGAGTGCGTATCTTCTTCTTCTTTGGCTTACCGTCCTCGGTGATAGTTTCAACCACACGAACTTCCTCTGGAAGTTCCTTGATTTCTTCAGGCTGTTCTTCTTCCACAGGAACCTCTTCCACTGTGACAGTTGTCTCTGGTTGTTTGTCATCCTCCTCGACGGTTTCGATCTTGGTAACTTCTTGTTTGTCACCCTTAATCTTCTTGATAACACGAGTGCGTATCTTCTTCTTCTTTGGCTTACCGTCCTCGGTGATAGTTTCAACCACACGAACTTCCTCTGGAAGTTCCTTGATTTCTTCAGGCTGTTCTTCTTCCACAGGAACCTCTTCCACTGTGACAGTTGTCTCTGGTTCTTTGTCATCCTCCTCGACGGTTTCGATCTTGGTAACTTCTTGTTTGTCACCCTTAATCTTCTTGATAACACGAGTGCGTATCTTCTTCTTCTTTGGCTTGCCGTCTTCGGTGATAGTTTCAACCACACGAACTTCCTCTGGAAGTTCCTTGATTTCTTCAGGCTGTTCTTCTTCAACAGGAACCTCTTCCACTGTGACAGTTGTCTCTGGTTCTTTGTCATCCTCCTCGACGGTTTCGATCTTGGTAACTTCTTGTTTGTCACCCTTAACCTTTTTGATAACACGAGTGCGAATCTTCTTCTTCTTTGGCTTACCGTCCTCGGTGATAGTTTCAACCACACGAACTTCCTCTGGAAGTTCCTTGATTTCTTCAGGCTGTTCTTCTTCCACAGGAACCTCTTCCACTGTGACAGTTGTCTCTGGTTGTTTGTCATCCTCCTCGACGGTTTCGATCTTGGTAACTTCTTGTTTGTCACCCTTAACCTTCTTGATAACACGAGTGCGTATCTTCTTCTTCTCTTGGCTTACCGTCCTCGGTGATAGTTTCAACCACACGAACTTCCTCTGGAAGTTCCTTGATTTCTTCAGGCTGTTCTTCTTCCACAGGAACCTCTTCCACTGTGACAGTTGTCTCTGGTTCTTTGTCATCCTCCTCGACCGTTTCGATCTTGGTAACTTCTTGTTTGTCACCCTTAACCTTTTTGATAACACGAGTACGAATCTTTTTCTTCTTTGGCTTGCCGTCTTCGGTGATAGTTTCAACCACACGAACTTCCTCTGGAAGTTCCTTGATTTCTTCAGGCTGTTCTTCTTCCACAGGAACCTCTTCCACTGTGACAGTTGTCTCTGGTTCTTTGTCATCCTCCTCGACCGTTTCGATCTTGGTAACTTCTTGTTTGTCACCCTTAGTCTTTTTGATAACACGAGTGCGTATCTTCTTCTTCTTTGGCTTGCCGTCTTCGGTGATAGTTTCAACCACACGAACTTGCTCTGGAAGTTCCTTGATTTCTTCAGGCTGTTCTTCTTCCACAGGAACCTCTTCCACTGTGACAGTTGTCTCTGGTTCTTTATCATCCTCCTCGACCGTTTCGATCTTGGTAACTTCTTGTTTGTCACCCTTAACCTTCTTGATAACACGAGTGCGTATCTTCTTCTTCTTTGGCTTGCCGTCTTCGGTGATAGTTTCAACCACACGAACTTCCTCTGGAAGTTCCTTGATTTCTTCAGGCTGTTCTTCTTCCACAGGAACCTCTTCCACTGTGACAGTTGTCTCTGGTTCTTTGTCATCCTCCTCGACGGTTTCGATCTTGGTTACTTCTTGTTTGTCACCCTTAACCTTCTTGATAACACGAGTGCGTATCTTCTTCTTCTTTGGCTTGCCGTCCTCGGTGATAGTTTCAACCACACGAACTTCCTCTGGAAGTTCCTTGATTTCTTCAGGCTGTTCTTCTTCCACAGGAACCTCTTCCACTGTGACAGTTGTCTCTGGTTGTTTGTCATCCTCCTCGACGGTTTCGATCTTGGTAACTTCTTGTTTGTCACCCTTAATCTTCTTGATAACACGAGTGCGTGTCTTCTTCTTCTTTGGCTTACCGTCCTCGGTGATAGTTTCAACCACACGAACTTCCTCTGGAAGTTCCTTGATTTCTTCAGGCTGTTCTTCTTCCACAGGAACCTCTTCCACTGTGACAGTTGTCTCTGGTTGTTTGTCATCCTCCTCGACGGTTTCGATCTTGGTAACTTCTTGTTTGTCACCCTTAATCTTCTTGATAACACGAGTGCGTATCTTCTTCTTCTTTGGCTTGCCATCTTCGGTGATAGTTTCAACCACACGAACTTCCTCTGGAAGTTCCTTGATTTCTTCAGGCTGTTCTTCCAAAGAAACCTCTTCCACTGTTACGGTTGTCTCTGGTACTTTGTCATCCTCCTCGACGGTTTCGATCTTGGTAACTTCTTGTTTGTCACCCTTAACCTTTTTGATAACACGAGTGCGAATCTTCTTCTTCTTTGGCTTGCCGTCTGGGGTGATAGTTTCAACTACACGAACTTCCTCTGGAAGTTCCTTGATTTCTTCAGGCTGTTCTTCTTCCACAGGAACCTCTTCCACTGTGACAGTTGTCTCTGGTTCTTTATCATCCTCCTCGACCGTTTCGATCTTGGTAACTTCTTGTTTGTCACCCTTAACCTTTTTGATAACACGAGTACGAATCTTCTTCTTTCTTGGCTTACCGTCTTCGGTGATAGTTTCAACCACACGAACTTCCTCTGGAAGTTCCTTGATTTCTTCAGGCTGTTCTTCTTCCACAGGAACCTCTTCCACTGTGACAGTTGTCTCTGGTTCTTTATCATCCTCCTCGACCGTTTCGATCTTGGTAACTTCTTGTTTGTCACCCTTAACCTTTTTGATAACACGAGTACGAATCTTTTTCTTCTTTGGCTTGCCGTCTTCGGTGATAGTTTCAACCACACGAACTTCCTCTGGAAGTTCCTTGATTTCTTCAGGCTGTTCTTCTTCCACAGGAACCTCTTCCACTGTGACAGTTGTCTCTGGTTCTTTGTCATCCTCCTCGACCGTTTCGATCTTGGTAACTTCTTGTTTGTCACCCTTAGTCTTTTTGATAACACGAGTGCGTATCTTCTTCTTCTTTGGCTTGCCGTCTTCGGTGATAGTTTCAACCACACGAACTTCCTCTGGAAGTTCCTTGATTTCTTCAGGCTGTTCTTCTTCCACAGGAACCTCTTCCACTGTGACAGTTGTCTCTGGTTCTTTATCATCCTCCTCGACCGTTTCGATCTTGGTAACTTCTTGTTTGTCACCCTTAACCTTCTTGATAACACGAGTGCGTATCTTCTTCTTCTTTGGCTTGCCGTCTTCGGTGATTGTTTCAACCACACGAACTTCCTCTGGAAGTTCCTTGATTTCTTCAGGCTGTTCTTCTTCCACAGGAACCTCTTCCACTGTGACAGTTGTCTCTGGTTCTTTGTCATCCTCCTCGACGGTTTCGATCTTGGTTACTTCTTGTTTGTCACCCTTAACCTTCTTGATAACACGAGTGCGAATCTTCTTCTTCTTTGGCTTGCCGTCCTCAGTGACAGTTTCAACCACACGAACTTCCTCTGGAAGTTCCTTGATTTCTTCAGGCTGTTCTACTTCCACAGGAACCTCTTCCACTGTGACAGTTGTTTCTGGTTGTTTGTCATCCTCCTCGACGGTTTCGATCTTGGTAACTTCTTGCTTGTCGCCCTTAATCTTTTTGATAACACGAGTGCGAATCTTTTTCTTCTTTGGCTTGCCGTCTTCGGTGATAGTTTCAACCACACGAACTTCCTCTGGAAGTTCCTTGATTTCTTCAGGCTGTTCTACTTCCACAGGAATCTCTTCCACTGTTACGGTTGTCTCTGGTACATTGTCATCCTCTTCGACGGTTTCGATCTTGGTAACTTCTTGTTTGTCACCCTTAACCTTCTTGATAACACGAGTTCGTATCTTCTTCTTCTTTGGCTTGCCGTCTTCGGTGATAGTTTCAACCACACGAACTTCCTCTGGAAGTTCCTTGATTTCTTCGTGTTCTGCTTTTTCCACAGGAACCTCTTCAACTGTGACTGTTGTTTCTGGATGTTTGTCATCCTCCTCGACGGTTTCGATCTTGGTAACTTCTTGCTTGTCACCCTTAATCTTTTTGATAACACGAGTGCGTATCTTCTTCTTCTTTGGCTTGCCGTCTTCGGTGATTGTTTCAACCACACGAACTTCCTCTGGAAGTTCCTTGATTTCTTCAGGCTGTTCTTCTTCCACAGGAACCTCTTCCACTGTGACAGTTGTCTCTGGTTGTTTGTCGTCCTCCTCGACGGTTTCGATCTTGGTAACTTCTTGTTTGTCACCCTTAACCTTCTTGATAACACGAGTGCGAATCTTCTTTTTCTTTGGCTTGCCGTCCTCGGTGAGAGTTTCAACCACACGAACTTCCTCTGGAAGTTCCTTGATTTCTTCAGGCTGTTCTTCTTCCACAGGAACCTCTTCCACTGTGACAGTTGTCTCTGGTTGTTTGCCATCCTCCTCGACGGTTTCGATCTTTGTAACTTCTTGTTTGTCACCCTTAATCTTCTTGATAACACGAGTTCGTATCTTCTTCTTCTTTGGCTTGCCGTCTTCGGTGATAGTTTCAACCACACGAACTTCCTCTGGAAGTTCCTTGATTTCTTCGTGTTCTGCTTTTTCCACAGGAACCTCTTCAACTGTGACTGTTGTTTCTGGATGTTTGTCATCCTCCTCGACGGTTTCGATCTTGGTAACTTCTTGCTTGTCACCCTTAATCTTCTTGATAACACGAGTGCGTATCTTCTTCTTCTTTGGCTTGCCGTCTTCGGTGATTGTTTCAACCACACGAACTTCCTCTGGAAGTTCCTTGATTTCTTCAGGCTGTTCTTCTTCCACAGGAACCTCTTCCACTGTGACAGTTGTCTCTGGTTGTTTGTCGTCCTCCTCGACGGTTTCGATCTTGGTAACTTCTTGTTTGTCACCCTTAACCTTCTTGATAACACGAGTGCGAATCTTCATTTTCTTTGGCTTGCCGTCCTCGGTGATAATTTCAACCACACGAACTTCCTCTGGAAGTTCCTTGATTTCTTCAGGCTGTTCTTCTTCCACAGGAACCTCTTCCACTGTGACAGTTGTCTCTGGTTGTTTGCCATCCTCCTCGACGGTTTCGATCTTTGTAAGCTCTTGTTTGTCACCTTTTACTTTTTTTATTAAGCGTGTGCGTATTTTTTTTGTATTTTTTTGCCCGTCTTTTGTAATTTCTTCAATAATGTGAATATTTTCGGGAATTTCCGTTATTTCAACTTCAGGTGTTATTTGTGTTGGTGTCGTTTGTTGTGTGTGTTTTGTGTCTGTGGCTTGTTTTGTATCTGTGTAAAAAATATGCTTTTAGTACTTAATTTGCTATGTAGTTTATTATTGTTTTGTGTAATATGTGTTTTGAAGTTTGGGGGTCAATTGGAATAGGAAGTAATACGCCTTATCTGTTGAACTGCTTAAGTTTAACCTTACTAAATACTTACCCGGCTTTGCTTTTTTGATTTTATTTAATTTTTTTGTTTTAAGACTTTCATACTCAATTATTGGTGTAGATTGCAATTGTGACTCAGAAGGCAACTCCAAGTCAATTTGTGGCTTTTCATGTTCTGGTGTTGTCGTAACCTTTGCATTTACAGGAAGTTCAGCCTCAAGCGGCATAATAATAGATACATTATCGGATACAAATATGGTGTTTTGTGAAGCATTTTCTCTCTGCTCTATTGAAGGCTGTATGTTTTCCAGGTCATATGATATATGAAGATTTGTTGCTAGATGGCATATATCAACCTGATTTGTTACGTTTGTTTCATAGCTAACATTTGCATTTTTGGACTGTGTTTGGTCTTTATTATGTTGTGTTGTGACATGCTCTTCTGCTATAATTTCTTGATAGAGACACGAGCTATACGGCGTAATTGAAGGCTTTGCATATTCTAAATCTAAGTTTGAACTGATTGTTTCAGAAAGGGTTCCCTTTTCATGAAGTTCATTAGACAGCGCCGCGAGTTTGGCATCAGCAGTTGCAAAGCGAGCACTTTCCATAGCAGGAGCGGCATTCCCTGATAAAAGGTTCACATTTTCGCAGGGCTCTTGTTTGGTAACAAGTACGTTTTTATGAGCAATATTTTCTGTAGTTGCTATGACCTCTTTGGGCACAGTCTCTTTAATACTACCTAGAGACGGTATAACAGTTACCTCTTCCACAACCGAAACCTTTAAATCTGATAGCACATCTGTTGTTGGTTTTGCACTCTGTGGCTGAAAGTCGCCATGTCCTTTAATATTTTCGTATACGCTAACAGTGGATGTTTCAACTGGCTTGGTACAACTTTCAACAAAATTGATTCGAGACGTAGAGAGTGTAGTTTCCTCAATTTCAATATTACGAGATTCTTCAATGGCCAATTGCTCTGAAATTGTTGTGGCCTCCTTTGAAGGCTCACGTATTATATTAGCATTAACTTGTGTCGGTACATGTAGGTCGTGCATTTCTTGTGTGGAGCTTACGCTTATAACTTCCTCGGTTATCAATGATTCTTGCTCTGTATTGGATTCCTGAACAGTATTTTTCATATAAGATAGGGGAACCATGTCATCTTCTTTGATATAAGAAGCTTGTATTGTTGTAACATTCGCACGTTTTGTTTCTTTATCTCCGATTGTAGCGACGTGCCCCTCATTTGGACGATCATCGTTCAGATCCTCGGTTTTTTCGTAGGCCTCAACTTGTGATACAGTTTTATGTATTTGTGATGGGGTGGTAACAGTACTAGTCATTTCTTGAGCACCGACAGTTGGCACTCCTAAGTTACCAACATTTTCTATTGGTATGACCTCGGAGACTAGCGTTTCACGTTGTGTACCTTCTATAAAAGGTTTACCATAACCAACTTGATGAGTGTCCAAGAATGTATCCTCTTTCTGCAGAATAATCTCATCCAAATGAACATTTAATTTGTTGGCATCAGTTAAAACAAAGGGATGGACTTGAGCCTTCTGCGTATCGTATTCGGTATGTTTAATATTCTCTGAAAATTCTAAGGGCATCACATCAGTTGTTGTTGTATACTGATTATTATCGCTAAAAACTGGTTTGGCAATAACTTCCTGGGACTCTGTAAGTTGTATTTCAGACTCCTTTTGAAATATGCTGGATTGTACTGATTCGGAAATTGTTTTGAACATAATATTTAGAGACTCAGTTGCTTTGGCTGGAACTTCATCGTGAGGGGAAATAGGTTCTGTACCTTCAGCTAATTGACTGTCAATTACTGTTACTTCATAGTGCTGACCCTCTAAATTGGGCTTAGCAAATGTCTCGTTTGTTGCTGGTGTGATGAATTCGTTGGCATCCTCTGCAGTTTGTATTGAAGAACTCACAGGCAACTTCAATATCGGGTTATTATCACTTGAGACGGCAGCTGCACTGATTTGGGGCTCGGTAATGAAACTTTTCTCGGTTTCTACACTTTGTTGTAAGTCTGTAACGGCAACCTGAGCCACATCATGGGTAATTCCTGCTTGTTGTTCGTTTATTTTTTTAGTGGTCTGTGTTTCATCAAAAGTTTCATACACCTGAATTTCGTCGACCCCTTTCGAGCAAAGAGCGGGAATAACTTCGGTAATCTTTGCACTTAACTCTTGTAAGCGGTCAGATTCAAAAGTTGATGCGGCTTCAAGTGTATTCTGATTTTCTGCAATAGCTAAATGGCTGAATGCATCTTGAGTGGGATTGGCAGTTCTTTGCTTTACCGGTGTTTCCTCAAATTCCTTCACATCGGCAATCACAACACACTCCGTGATCAGTTTATGTTCAAGGGGAATCATGGTCTGAAAGATAACGCATTCAGGTTGATCATCAACCTTCGATATTGAAACGTTATCAAAAACTATGGCTTTAGACGTCTCTGTTTCAGTTAAGACATCAATACTCGACGTGGCAAATTTGTCAGACACTGTGAACCCTGCCAAATCTGCGGTTGACTGATTTGCCTGCACTCCTTCTGTCAATGGTAGCTTTAACAATTCCGAAGCGAGTATTTTTGCTTGCTCCAAGGGTGCAGATAATACTTCAAGGTTACTTTCCAATTCGAAAGTAGGCTCCTGATGGCTTAATCCAACACCAGCTGTGGAATCAAGTGCAATTTTAACCAACTGTCCGATCGGATGGGACTGCTCTTCCATTATAATCGCTTTTTCAAATGTTTTGGTTTCCTGTACATGAATCTCGTCGAAGCTGCTTATCGTAGGTTGGCTACTTTCTAATGTCGGATTAAAAGTGCTCAGCTCTGCAGTAGAATCCAAAGCATTTGGCTCTTCTAAGAGCGGTGATTTATTTGTGAAGTCACTTAATTTTGGTGTAATACCAGGTTGTTGAACCGTAGCCGGCTCCTTAATTTCACATACTTCTTCACTAACAATGGCTGTAGAAGTATTCAAAGCAGATGTACTCTCTACTAAGTCTACATTAGTTACAATAGGTTTATCTAATGTCGTTGGTATGTAATATTTTATAGCATCCAAAGCTGTTACTTCTTCGCTTTCCGGTAATGTCAATTCACCTATTTTAATTTGAGCTTGGTGTTCTGGCTGCGTCTCCTCATCGAACTCTTGCAATGATTCCATATGTTGGGGACTTACTTTATTTGCCACCTGTAAAGCTGTGGATGTTCCAATTGCAGCGTTCCGCACTGCATTTGGTTCTTCTGGTTGCATAACTGTTTCCTGTTCTAGAGTTAAAAGAGAGCTTGTCTCCAATGGCTGCATGAGGTCAAATGTTGTTCCTGTTAGTTGCTGCGGAGGCTTTGTTTGCTGCTGGTGAGGCTGTAAAGTCTCCAATAATGTTTGCTCTGATATATCAGTTCCAAATTGAGCTGGTATAGCTACTTCTGCTAAAGCCGCTGTTGGCTTGCTTTCTGTTGCATGTTCCTTTGTAGACTCCAATAATACAATTTCTGCATGCTCTGCATGAGTAAATGTGTCAGTTGTTTCTTGGGCTTCTGCTTGGGGTTGGATCGGCGCTGCTTTTAGGTCTAAGCTTGACTCTATAACCTGCACATCGGTTACATTTAGCTGCTGCTGATGGTCATCCATAAGTACTCTTCCTGTCTTATGTTCCGGCTGTTGTGGTAGTTCCAGATATTCTGTGCCACTTAACGATTCCTGCTGAATCGTGACCCCAACCGGTTTTGTCTCGAAAATTTGGGTAGCTGATCCTGGCTTAATATTTTCACTTTCAATATCAGCAGGTGTAAGTTGAGATTGCACCTCCCATACACTGCTTGCCTTAAGTTCAATGGCCATCATTTTTTCTACAGCGGCTTGCTCTGGCGCCAGTTGTTCCGTTGGAAGGTCACTTTCTTTCTCAATGCTAGTATCTTGCTTAACATGTAGTGCCCTCTGTTCGACAAAGTCAAATTTAGCATTTAGAGTTTCAGGTACCACAGGCAGAAGTGTTTGTTCCGAGTCAATAATAGTTTGTGCATGCACCTCTGCAACCAATTCGCCTTCAGTTATGTTTACCTTTCCTTGATTTAAATCTTCTCTCAGGTGATCTATTATGTCAAGGGTGTCATATACTGCTTCCTGATTACCCAAGGCGGTAGCAAAGGCTGTGGTTAATGTTTCCTTTGCGGGCTTGGCTGGCTCTATTATTGGCTTATCCAGTTTGGAAGTTGTTTCGACTAAAAGCGTTTCTTGACTTTCACCAACTGTTAGGGTGTCTGTTTGGCCAAACGTAGCACCAACATTTTTGGGTACGTCCATAAGAGCCAAGTCCTTTGGACCATCTTCAGTAAACACAGTGTCCTGAGTAATAATATGAGATTGAGTTTCCACGCTGAGGCTCGCTTTCTGTGAGTCAGCTCTGAACATTGGCAAGCTTTGTTCCGTAGGACTTCGCGCATCTGCTGTAGTATTAATTAGTCCCTCCGTTAATACCAATTGTTTAAGAGCCTGAACCTCCGGTATCCGCGTTGTTAAAGGCTCTTCCCCACTTAGCGACTCCATTTGTTCGATTTCCTGGACCAAAAGTGGTGTGTTTTCGGACTTAATGGAAACTTCTGCTTGAGACTTTGCAGCCTGATGTTCAACGCGTATTTCTTCAACACTTTCTAATGCTCTGGACTCACTAGTGCTAAATACCTTAAATTCTTGTACTGTTATTGATGAAGTCTCAGCGTGCACCTCTCCTGCTGATTTTAGCTCCATTACAGAGTCATCTGGTTGGCACTCGCTAACGCCCAAACTAACATTTGGCATCATTTGTGGAGATACTTGCTCACTGATGGGCTTCGCTCGGGATTCTTCCTTAGCGACAGTCTCCCCTCTAAACGATTCAGTGATTAGAACACTTTCATTTTCCAGATATTCTGATTGTGCTCTTTCAGTGCTGATTAAAGGTGATTTTAAGTTGTCAACACTTTCCAAAGTTGACGGCTGTTCCGAGGTGAGCTCATGAGAGAAGAGGATCTCGCCATGAGCTTGCTGAGTTGGATTTTTTAGCGATTCCAGCTCGCCTACTGAATCCTCGACACTTGGCGCTTGTATTAACAAGGGACGCGACTCCTTCATTTTACGTTCAGCTTTCATAAGCTTCGGTATTTTGGAGGATTTCATTTCCTTGGGTGATTCCTTTGTCTGTATCTCTGTTATAGAAACAGCATGTCTCTCGTGAACTTCAAGTTGTTCGCTAAGTTGACTCGTCACTGGCTTAGACCGATCCAAGCCAGAACTAACCTCATCGAATGCTAAACACTCCTCATTCACTGCTAAAGTTTTTTGTGGTAAAAATGCATTATCTACTTTCGCGGCTATCGGTTTCGGTGTGGAGAGTTCTGTTGTTACTGAAACTGGAATTGTCTCGTGTGTGCTTTTTGGTAGATTTTGAGTGGCAAGTGTTCTGCTGTGTGGCAATAGCTCTTCAATTTGCTCGAGTGTTTCAATTGTTGGAGCTTCAGTGTTTGATTCTTCTGCAAATGTTTCTCTCTGCTCGTAATGTGTGATCGCCTCAACACTTTCTCTCTCTTGTTGTTGTGGTTGTTCTTGTTGTATCATTTCTGTATGTTTTTTATGCTTTTTAGTTTTGGTTTTGCTATGCATTATTTGTTCAGCCTTTATTTGTACTTGTTGTTCTTGTACTTGTTCATGTTCTTGTGCTTGTTGTTGCTGTATGAATTGTTTTTCCACTTTTGTGGTTGTGGTTTCTGCGAATGTAATGTAATTAAACAATGACAATGTCGACTCTTCTTTAAGGTGCTTTCAAAGACAATACACTAACAATGTTTGTAACTGCATAAAGCCAGGCAAATGCAGTTATTAAATAATAAATATTAGTTCAGGCAGCGATAAGACTAATGATTATAAATATTGTGTTTCATCTATTTACAGCTTTTTGGTGAAACAAAACGAAAGCCAAACAGACAAACAAAATGTACATATTACAATAGGAAAACTCTTTGAAAACTTACCTCAAGTCGAACCAAATCATTTGCTGCGTGCAGTAAACAAAAGCCCTTCTACTAATTGTATTCAGGTAAGTAGAAGCATTTAAATTGCAAAATGTTTTTAAAAAAATAATAAGCTTATATGACAACAGGCTAAAGAAAATCATTTAATTGTAATAATAGTAGTAGGCAGTTATTAGATGTTAATGGGAGTTTCGAGTACTCGGTAGTCGTCTTTTTTAGAATATACACATGATTTGTTTGATTTAACAAAGTTTAATTGTTATATTTATAGAGTCAATATCAATTATTGATTGTATTTGTATTTGTGTCTGCATTTAATTTTCTTTTTTCTTTTTTTTTAATAATATTATGTTGTAACTGTAGTTGAGTAGTTGTTGATTGGGGGACATCATTACTGGTAGGTATTATTTTGGATTTACAGTTCATCTGTGTTTATGTTCAAACCTTCATCGACAACTATCGTGCGTTCCTCGACAAATGTTTCCTCTACGTTTGTGTTAGATTTAGTTTGTTGTTGGGATTGGCACATAAGCGCAGGTATTGTTTTTTACAAAGCAGATTTACATTTTGAAAATAAAAAGAAATAAAATAACTTTTCAGTATTCAAAATATAATTGGTATAATAAAAAGCATTTACAAAAATATTCATATATACAGCTACAAATATGTACAATTAAAGCACTACTCACCGATTTTGACATGCGTAATTGCCTCGTGACTTTCAATTATCTGGGATGTCTCTACTATTCTCTAGATTTCAGTGAATCGTATAAAAAATGTATAAAAAATTGTCAATACGCTTCCGACTAGAAAACTATTTAAATTGTCAGAACATACATCGTGATAGTAGTTGAAATGCCAGTTCTAAAAGTATTCCCCAATTATTACCAAACAATACGAACTTAAAATTTTGTTTGGCAATTCAACTATCGACACAATCGCAAAAACAAAACGATAACAAACAAAACAGATTTCAAACCTCCTTTCCGCATATCTTCCAATCGTGCGAGATGAAGTCCTCCCTATGAAACTTTCGTATGACAGTCTCTATTGTTATCTCGTAGGACTCTATCATCCTTATGAAGGCCTTGAACCCGACTGTCGCTGCCAGTGTGGTTTCATCTTCGTTTGAAGATTCACTCAGAATTTGGGTGATCAGCTCTTCGTGGCCCTCACGCTCCACAAGCTGAACAAGAGCCGATTGTGATTCGGGCTTTTGCAGAGATATGAATATGTTCTGTTCGTACATGTATGTGATCTCATAATGAGTGCAGCCATAACGCAAAAGGATACCAATAGTGGCCAGATCTCGGAGGGCGGCCTCACCAGTTTTGCCAAAGGATTCGGCCTCGACAGATTCGAGTAGCCATTGCACCTCTTCATCTTGGCTTATCTCATGAATATCCTCAATCTTAATGGATTTCTGAGTGATTTTCATTCGTATGAGCTTAACGCTTTCAGTAAGCTGTATAGTTTTACTCGATGTGTATATCTTTTTCACTATCTCTTCCTCTTCATCTTCTTCTTCTTCATCTTCTTCTACAATTTCTTCAATGATTCTGCTGCTGCGCTGCTCGGCATCAGCAATCTTGCGATCTTTGACTTGCATCACCTCGGAAACTTCACTGCGTTCCACAACTATGGGTACAGCCTGTTTCACCTTGATTATGTTCATTGTAGTCTCTACTCTACTGGCTGGCACTATTTTAATTTCTGTCTTATGTATTGCCTGCGACTCAGATGCATTAGTTCGTTTCGCCACCGTCTTTTTGGCCGCTTTCTTCTTAACTGTTGTCTTCGTCTTAACGTGCTCCGTCTCCTCCGAAGTCGTTGAAGTTATATCGAATTTAGCGCGCGTCATTGTCATGCCAATCTCATTGATCAGCTTGCTGGTGTAGTAACCGCAGTCCTCATTTGTAATCTTGAATATTTCTAGCGTTGCTTCCGACTCCTCCACTACCATGCGATACTTTTCTGATGCCCTAAGTTGCACATTGTTGAAATACCACTGTATATCTATAAAATTCAGTAAACCAATCTTCCATCAACCCCTGCCATCTACAGCAGTCGTCTACAGATATAATACAGTACCTGGTTTCGGATTTCCTGCAAATTGTATTTTAAATTTGGCAGTTTCGCCAATGGTCCCACGGCAGTCACGCATTTCATTTAGTAGCGATGGCGAGCATTTAGCAGCTATAAGCATAAAGATTTTCATAATTTAACTATAGATTAGCTTCTACGCTCTACAACAAAAACAAAGTACGTATGCTTACAAAGAACAATAGTTAGTCTGTATTTGTATTGAATTGTATTGTTTTGTTTTGTACTTACAGGGTCTGATCCTAATGTAGTGTGAATCCAGTCTGTACTTGAGTAATTTGTAAATTGTTTGTCTGTTTTCAGATGTATTAGTAATGCGTACAAATAATAAGAGAAAATGCAACTTGCAAACAAACAGCAAAATTAGTTAAAATATAAAAAGAATAAATAAATATAGTGTACATAAGATCATTTAGGGAAAGCCGCGTTTTGGGAATGTCATATTGTTTCTTTGGAATTTACTTCAATAATTGTTAGTAGAAATTTTGAAATTAAAAAAAAAAAATTTAAAACACAACCAATTACTTGCAGATGAGGTACTGATACTGTAAGAAAATATATATATACGATAACATGTTTCTATACTAATAATTCTAATGGCGTTTTCGAATAATACTAGGGTAGGATACTAGGGAGTTGGGGGATAAGCCTTAAAGCTGTAAGGACTGAGACATTAACAAACACACAATTGTATAGTTTAATTTTTTGGACAAAGTTGACATGTTCAGATAGTTTTTTGTTGTTGGTGTTGTACAAAACATTGTATAATACAAGGACAAAGACAATAGAGACAGATAGTAGAAGTGACAGACTTTGTGAAATGTTGCTCGTAACATAGGACAATAGTACGGAAAACATTTGTGTGTTGAAAACACGAAATTAAAACACATATACACATAACAGTGGTATAAGTCGGTTATTTTGCAATTATCAGATACATACCTTTGAGAGCAACTTGCATCTCTTCCATGTGAGTCACCCATTCTGGTTTGCGGTAATCCTTTGATCCAACGATGCCTAATATCGATGCAATATAGTAAAAATTGATAATAGTGTTATATATTAATATATTTTCATTTTAAGATTTAAATGCAGACTATTCGTGTTTTCAATTTTTGCATTGTATTCGTTGTTTAACCTTTAGTGTAATAAACTGTATAATAAAAGTTTTAAGTGTAGGGAATACGAGTTGGATGTTATTAAGGAGGATTGTATACATATATTAGAAAGGGGATTTGGGTAAGGGGAATTTCGAAAATGCTGCTGCAGATCTGAAAGAAAATTTTACAGACAATTCCAAGACTTTTCCAAAATATTATAAAACGTATTTCAAATACATCATAAACCATAACAGTACCTTCCACGGCAAATAGTGCTGTAGTTACTGCCACTCCCAATGGATTGTAAGCCTCAAAACTAATTGTGCCCAAATCATCGGGATAGACATGATTGATGACCAACACTGAGGTCCCATCGTCGAAATTTTCGATTTGATATTCCTCGGAAGCGAATATCTGTTCGTCGTCACGTAGCCATTTGACTTTTGGTTTTGGTTTACCAATAACCTTAACTTCCAATTTCGCTTGTTCACCCTCTTTGGGTTCGATTTTAACAGGTAGCTTTTTAATTATTTTCGGAGCTTGTTCGTCGATTGAGGTGGTCTAAAACGGTGTCATTGTATACGAAAAGTTAGCTTCAAAAACCTATGCAACTCTTTAACTACAAAGACGCTTACTCTATCAAGTAGATCCTCCTCAGATCCTGTGAGTCCAGTGATTTCAGAATCGGGGATATATTCAAATGCTAAAAAATATTTTAAAGTGTGTCAATATAGGAGAGCCGAAACACGAATATATTAATATTTTGGAACAAACGCAAAACGGCAAATTATTTACAAAAGGAATTGGAGAGAACTGATATAGATTTATATACAATAGAAATTCGAAACTAGATAGGCGCAACTCTATTAGAAAGGATCACATGCAGAGTCTTCAAGATGTGAGTTAGTTTAAGATACGCAATCAAAGGATAGGGTTGTCAGCGAAATTAAAAGGAGGATAGTGGGAAGAGTGTAGTTATTGGAAACCCTATTTTGAATGTAATGCATATGTTGTATGCGACTTCTTCTAAAATTCTATTGTTAGCTATCAACTATCAATTGATTCCATCCAAAAGTACCTTGAATATTAACTGTAGTTTTGGTGACGCTCTTGCCAATCTTATTGGTGGCAATGCACTTATATTGTCCCTTATTTTCAGGGAAAACTTCCGTTATTTGCAGTTGGCAATTTCCTTGTAAATCCTGCGATATAGTCGTTTCCTTTGTCTCGGTTATCTTCTCCTTATTGTGATACCATTCCACTTTTGGCGTGGGCTTGCCTGTCACTTTACAGGTCAATTGCAGCGTTTCACCATCCATCACCTCCACGGGCTGAATCAGTTCTTCAATGAATCGAGGCGATTCGAATTCCACAGCCTCTTCCTGTGGCAGAGACTCCAGCATATTCACTGTTGCCGTTGATGTAACCGAGCCGCCAACGTTCTCGGCTCGACAAGTGAAGGGTCCAGAGAACTTCTTTTGGAAGTCCTCAATCAATAGCGTTGACTTGTTGGCCTGGCTAACAATGCGGCATTCATTGGAGCTCTTAATGGGCTCATTATGCACAAACCATTGGAAGGATGAAAGCGGTTCTGAATCAACAACAGCCTCAAGTATTGCAACTTCATGCTCGCCAAAGAACTTTGGCTCCAGTGGTTGAATAAATCGAGGTGGCTTTATTTTCTTGTCGGGCGCTGAGTCGGAAACGACCACTGAACCTGAAGATTTGGCTTCACCCACTTTATTCTTGGCGCAAACTTCATATTTTCCAGTACGCTTACGATTCATATTGATGACCGTTATTTTCGTTGTGGTTTCAGTGGTTTCTATAATTGTTTCCTCGTTTTCAACTACCTCACGACCATTTCGCATCCATTTGATCTCTGGTCTTGGGATTCCATCGTATTTGGCTTCAAATAGTAAAGTGCCTCCACTTGGTACAACGACCGCACTTAATGGTGTAACTGTGGGCGCTTTTATGATCTCCTTGGGTACTTCATCGAGACGACTCATGATATTGGCATTGCCAATAGCGCGACCAAATTGATTTTGTGCCTGAACCGAGTAGGTAATTGCTTCATTTGCAGGTGGATTCATTACTTCCAAGACCACATCTCCGGTTTCTTGATTATAGAACATCTGTAGTGCTTCGTTGGGTACAACCTCCTCAATTCCACGATACCACTTAACTTGGGGATTGGGACTGCCCGTTACCTGACACGTTACTGTAACCTTAAGCCGTTCGGGCTCCTTTTCTTCTGTAAACACGATCTTGAGTGGTTTTGTAAATTGTGGCGCAACTCCTTGTTCTTTTTCTATACGCAGTGAGGTGAGTAAGAATTTGTTGTTTTGTAGTGGTGTTGTTGTTGTATGTTTATGTTTTTGGACAGAGAAAAGGTGTAAATCATGGAAGATATTCGTTAAGTCATTTCTTCCGAAAGGTTAACAAGTTATGTCACCAATAAACTTTCTTGAAAGCTTTCATGTGACTTACACAGAGAGGAAATTCATTTCATAAAAAAAAAGAATTGTAAATATAACTTACCTAATATTATGTTGGTACGACTTGTCGCCACCCCAGCCTCGTTCTTGGCCTCACAGGTATAAACACCCACATCACTAGGAGTGACCTTCGCTATCTTCAGCTTAGCCACCTGCTCCACGACGGTAATTTCATACTTCTCCGACGCAAACAGGAGAATGTCGTTGAAGTACCAATTGATTTCCGGGAATGGGACACCTTCAACCTTGCACTCAAGAACAGTTGGCTCCTCCGGCACGCATTGACGTGGTCGCAGCTTCTCGGTTATGCGTGGTGGTTTAATTTCCTTCTTCTTCTTCTTTACTAGCTTACGCTCCTGACCGATCACCTCCGAGGTAGTCGTTTCTTGTAAGTTTTGCATCAGCTGTTGATCCTCAATCAGTTCCTCATCAGCCACTTTGTCGATGCCCTCCTGGATGCGTTTCTGTGTTATAAGCTCCAATTCGGGAAGTGGTTGGCTATCATCAAGTATCACACGTCGTTTCTCCTTCTTGATAATATTTGAAGTGAGTTTCATTTCGAGATCGCGTCTCACGTCTTCCACATCGAGCTCGATGAGCTGTTCTGTTGTTATGAATTGAGGTCTTGTGTCTTCAGTCTTCTTCAGTAGAGTTATAGTCTTTTGTGAGATCTCTTGGGAAATTTCATCAGCCTTTTCGATTTCTGCAATAACTGCCTCCAGCAACTGTGGTTGTCCTTCAACCGAAGCTTCCTTCAGTGGCTTTGTACGCTTCTTATGCGCCTTTTGTTTAACTTCGGGAGTTTTCTCAGTAATCACAACTTCTTCTTCGGGCTGCACATCTTCGGATACGGCAACCACTTTGTCATCATCAACTGGTAGTTCTTCGACTTGATCCTCCTCAGCAATCGGCTCCGCGAAAGGCTCAGCCACTTCTTCTGATACTTCATCCACCGATGGAGTTGCCTTCTTTACCTTGGGCTTCTTCTTCTTCTCCTTCTTAACCTTTTCTTTAGGTTGCTTATCATCAGGAATCTTCAGAGGTTCTAAATCAGATATCTCTTCTTCGCTATCCACTTTCTCTTCAGGCTGTAGCTCTGGTCCCGGAATTGCCTTTTCTGGTTGCGCAGGCACTTCCACTGGCTTGGCCGGAATTGGCTTCAGTTGCACCTCCTCGGGCTGTTCTTCAGGTAGTGGTCGCCGCTTACCAGTAGGCCATTGCTTCTCCTCTAAGGGTTCAGCAACGGGCTTCTTCTTCTGACCACGCTTCCAAGGCACTTGAGGTGTTTCTTCTTCGGGCTTCGGCTCCTTCTCGATGTCAATGTGTTCAGCCTCTTCCAAAACAGTGGGCTCTGCATCTGGTATTTCGGGCAAGTCTTCGTGCTTTGGTTTTTTCACCTTCTTGACTTTACGTTTCTCTTCCTGGACAACTTCTTCCTCCAGTCTTTCAACATGATGCAAGTCCACTTCCTCAAGTTTTACCTCCTCAGGCTTGGCTTGTGTGCGTTGTGTTGGTTTCAGATGTACCTCCTCAATTGTTGCTTCCTGGGGTAATTGTTTCTTTGGCCTGGTCATTGGTTTCAAGGCCACCTCTTCAACCATCTCGACTACTTCTTCCTTTTTGGGCTTCAATTTGGTCACCTTCTCTTGTGGAGCAATTTCTTCGACAACTTCTTCCTCGGGTACAGTTTCAACCGGCTCTACTTCTTCAGCCACAGATTCATCCTCTTGTTCTTCTGTATCTTCAACCGGCTCTTCGACTGATTCTTGAGTTTCTGGCTTTGTTTTCGGTTTCTTCTTCTTAACCCGTTTCTTAGTGACATCCACCACTTGATCTTCAAATGTAACAACCTTCTGCGTCTCAACAAATTCAGCTTCAGGTGTTTCAGGCTGTTGGGTCTCCACAATTGAGGTTCTGGGCCGTGGCTTCAGTGTCACCTCTTCAACTTGTTCTTTTTCAGGAAGTTGCTGTTGTTTTCTTGGCACAGGTTTAAGCGATACTTTTTCTACCTGTTCAACTTCAGGTGGCTTAATAACAGGTTTCTTTTTCTTAGGTTCTTCAACAGTAGGCTCTTCGATTTCAACCACCTCCTCTGTTTGTATTTCTGGAACTTCTTCATCTTCTTGTTCAACGACTTCAGCTTCCTTCGATTTTGGTTTCTTTGTCTTTTTAACTTTGCGCTTCTCCTCGACAATTTCTTCCTGCTCTTCAATGATTTCCTCTTGTGGAATGTCTTCTGTAGCCTGTTCCTGTTCTACGGGCTTCTTGGGTTTCTTTGTTTTCTTTACCTTGCGCTTTTCTTCAACAACATCTTCATGTTCTTCAACAATTTCTTCCTGCTCTTCAACGATCTCTTCCTCCGGAGCTTCTTCTTCAGGCTGTTCAACTTCCTCTGGAGCAGCAACTGGAAGCTTTGGTTTCTTTATTTTCTTCACCTTTCGCTTTTCTTCAACAATCTCCTCCTGCTCTTCAATGATCTCTTCCTCGGGAACTTCGTCTTCAGGCTGTTCAACTTCCTCTGGAGCAGCAACTGGAATCTTTGGTTTCTTTGTTTTCTTCACCTTTCGCTTTTCTTCAACAATCTCCTCCTGCTCTTCAATAATCTCTTCCTCCGGAACTTCCTCTTCAGGCTGTTCAACTTCCTCTGGAGCAGCAACTGGAAGCTTTGGTTTCTTTGTTTTCTTCACCTTACGCTTTTCTTCAACAGTATCTTCCTTTTCCTCAACAATCTCCTCCTGCTCTTCAATAATCGCTTCCTCTGGAGCTTCCTCTTCAGGCTGTTCAACTTTCTCCTGCGCAGCGACTGGAGTCTTTGGTTTCTTTACCTTCTTTGTTTTGCGCTTTTCCTCAACGATTTCTTCATCCTCAACCTCGACAACTTTCTGGACTTGCGCATCTACTTCATCTGGATGCAATTCGTCAGATGGCGTAGGTTGTGGTACCTTCTTCTTACCACGTTGCCATAGAACAGGTTCTGGTTTCTCCTCTTCCTTTGGTTCTTCAGGCAGAACATCTACTGCCTCTTCGAAAGTTTTGGTTGGTGATTCGACAACCTTTTCCTCAACCAATTCTGGTTTTAGAGGCTTTTTCTTTTTGCCACGCTCCCACATTACAGGCTGTGGTTCCGGCTCAACAGTTGGAACAGTTTCTTCGTCCAGTGTGTCAACAGCGACTTCTTGGGACTTGGGAATATCTTGAGTGGCTGTCTTTTGAGGCTTCTTCTTGCCACGCTCCCACATTACTGGTTGTGGTTGCGGCTCTACAGCTTGAATGGGTTGTTCTTCTAAAGTATCCACAGCCACTTCAAGTGTTTTAGGCACCTCAGGAAGCTCTTCTTGCTGTGTCTTTTGAGGTTTCTTTTTGCCACGCTCCCACAACACAGGCTGCGGTTGATCCTGTTCCTCTGTAATAATATCTTCAACCAATTCGTCCGTAGCTTCTTCAGTAGCCTTCTGCACACTTTCTTCAACGGCTTGTTGTACTGTCCGTGTGGTCTTCAGGGGCTTCAATTGGAACTCTTCGGCCTTCTGGGCCTCTTTTGGACGCTGTCGCGGCGTTGGCTTCAGCGTAACCTGTTCTACCTTCTCTTCAGGCTGACGTGGTGGAATTACCCGACGCACTGCTGTCTTCTGTGTTTCCTCCACAAGTTGCTGCTCAACCACTTGGGATGTTTGGACGATCTGCTGAGTGTCTGTGGCTTCCTGAGAAATAGGCTTCTTCTTGCCACGCTCCCACATAACTGGAACTTGTTCTGGCTGTGGAATTGGCGCAGGTTCATCCAACACATCGTGCAGCTCCTCAAATGTCTTTTGCTGGGGCTGCATTGGTTGCTTCTTCTTGCCGCGTTCCCACATAACTGGCACTGCCTCTGGCTGTTTGACTGGCAATTCTTCAACAAGCTCATCGTGCATTTCCTCATATGTCTTTGGCTTCTCCACATATTGTTGCTGAACTGGAGCTTGGGGCTGCAGTTGCTGGGGCTGCACTTGCTCGGGTTTCTTCTTACCACGATCCCACATTACGGGCTGCGGCTGCGTGATCTGCTGCTCCTGTGTATCCTGACGTTCTTGCAGGTGCAGAAGAGATGAATCCTCAATCTGAATGAACTTTTGAGGTTCACGAGGCTGGCGCCAGTTCATGGATTCTTGTTGGGTGCGTTGGCTTATTGTCTTTTGGTGTTCATATTGCTCGAGGCTCATCATCTGCGAATCTTCGATTTGTGAATACTGCTGACGTTGAGCTTCCTCGATGAGGCTTTGCTGCTGCACAAGTCTCTGTCGTTCACTAGTCTGGGAAATCGTATCCTCCACAGAGGTCAGCGGCTGTAATTGAGGCCGCTGCTGTTGCTGTCTCCAGTTGACAGCTTGTTGTTCTCTTATCAACCTTTGAGCCTCGAGTTTTTCACGCTCCGACACGTGCATGATATTCATGTCCTCCGTCGTAATAAACTGTTGTTTGTAGATGTTGGATTGATCTTCATAGTGCTGAATCTCATCGCGAGTCATCACCTTTGAAATTGAGCCCTTGGAGCTATCGTCGATTGTCATTGTAACTGTATCTTGGGTAGCAGTCTGGAACTCTTCACTGATTGTCTGTTGGGCCTGGAGATGACGTAGCTCAACCTCCTCTATCTTAAACTTATCCATTTGTTTTGTTACCCGCTGAACGCTCTTTAGCTGCTGTCGCATCTCCTTCCAGGGGATGAGATCCTTATTATTCTGCTGCTGGGTGATAAGTTTGTCAATTTGATCAGTCATTTCCATAATTTCCACGCTCTCCATGCTCTTGAGGCGTTGGATTTCCTTGGTGCGCTGAACTTGCTCCACCTGCGCCTGTTGTGGCAATTGCTCGTCTGTCTCGATTTGACCCTCGAGTGGACGTAAGTAGACCTCATCAAGATTAAACTTGCTTAGTTCCTGTTGAACACTCTCTACCGCCTTTAGCTTTTCACGCATGGTTATCCATGGAACAGCTTCCTTTTCAGTTTTGCCAGCAATAATCTGCTCTAAAGTGGCACCCAGGCTCATAATACCCTGATCCCTTTCTGACTTGATGGACTTAAGCACAACCTGAGCGGCTTCCAACTTAGGAGTTGGCTTCTTCTTCTCAATTGGAGTGGCCTTTAAGCTAATTGTCTCCTCAGTCCAGGACTTTACCGGCTCTGGCTTAAAACCTGGCAGGAATGGTTGCTTATCTAGAGATCGTCCACGATGAGGACGCGTCGACTTGCGCCAAGGCACAGTATTCGAAGGTGGCTGCAAGGATTTGCTGCGTACTTTGGTCTTCTTGGTGCGCGATCGACCCTGATGCTGAATCTGCCCATTAACGCCCAGATACTGGCCATATTGGCCAGGTTGCTGTTGCTGTTCCTGTTGCTGTTGAGGTGATTCAGGCGAGCTATCTTCCTTGCCAGATGACGAGGACTCATCTTCGACAGAATCAATCGTACGCAATTGATAAGCCGAGATACGTCGTTCTAAAAGTTCAAGGGAAGTTTAAGGGTTAGTAGAGAATATCGATGGACATCTCAACGACTATTTTCCAGAGTTCGAAACAATATGGGGGCAAACTCCTGACAAAAGCATTTACATTCACTGGGGAAACTTGATACATACCTCAAATCTGTTTCCAATGAGCCGTTTATTTAAAATAAAGAAAAATTTCTTGCAGCTTCATGCGCATAAACAATGAACTTGAAATATACATTTAATGTGCCAAAAATATTCACATATGAATAAATAATTGTGTTAGAATTTACGAGTGCCTTGTTGCAGCTCGGATACAGAAGGGGCACGACAGCCACAAATCATATTTGGCTTACATGCTCGCATATGACAGCTGATCTCTGTTGGCTGTGAATCAATAAATATGTACCTAAATAATTTCGCTTATACAGTCATTAAATATTTGACATTGATAAAAAACAGATTTAATTCTATGACGAATATGCATCGTGAATCATTTGCATTAATCATGTGTGACGAATTTCACCTGTGATTCTTGCATTAACCAACAGCTACTTTTTGGCAAATTATCAAAACAATCTTTAGTATTTATCATCCGGCTAAGTACAGCAGCTTCATCATCGCGATGAAGTATCACCCAAGAAAAAAATAATGATCGAGTTGAGCGAATACAATTGAAAGCCAAAAGCACACTTTGAATGCTTGTTTACAATACACGCCCCGAAAATAGATTTATGATTAGTGGCGGCTACGTCACCAGGTGGGGCAAACAGCTCAAATGAGATTCTAAGGCGTTCGTGTGTCTGTGCTGCCGATATTTGGTATTTTTGGGGTAGCATCGGACCGCAGCACAGCGCAGCCAGCGCAGCGCAGCAGCGCATTCGAGCGATCTCATTCGGATGTAGACAACAATCGAGCACAGAAGGTAGACAGTTGCTACACTGGGCAATTGTGTGGATTATTTATAAAGTGCAGTTCTCAAGTGTTGTAAAACATAAACATAAATACATAAATACTCCAGTACTATAAATACCATATTCTATATGTATAATTATAAATATAAATATTACCTGTAATCGGTGCGAGCAAGCAGCGGCGAGGATGCGAAAGCATGGAGCATTTTTGAAGTTATAAAAAACGAATATCAATTGATGATGCATTTGCTTGTGGATTTATTTAAAGACGCGATATTGGTTTTAAGCATTAAATACATGAGAAATACAAATAAACAACAAAAGTGGTATGGAAGAACAAATAATAATTTTGGAATTGAACAATCGATTATGATCTTGATTACCGATCGATCGAACACACACTTAAAACATGAAACGTAAACATAAATTATAAAACTGACAGAGGAATACGAGTATCTCAATGTATTGTAGATAAAACTTAAAACAAAAGTCGCATGAGTTTTTATGATTAATTTTTTAGTAAAGCATTTTTACCACAAAATGTACAAATAGAGATATTGGCAGCGTAAGCGGCAAATACTTTCATTAGAAACGATTTTTCTTTTTGAAAACTGATTCGTTTTAAGTGTTTGGAAAAGCGAAAAATTTTGACAGTGGTAGCAAAAAGTGGAAGAGATGAGAACGAAACAAATTAGTAGTAAAAAGCGGCATTAAAAAATGAATAATAAAATCTCATGCAACATCACTATAAAATAAATAAATGTAAATTAAATAAACAATACAATTTGATTATAATCAAACGTCAAATAATAATACGTTTCGAGGCTTGTCTGAACAATCATATGTCTGTACGAGTACGAGTACGAGTCCATGGTAAAAGTTTGATCATAATATTTTAAAGTATCGTTCCAATATCGAAAACCAAGCAATCTAAACTAATATGAATTTCTTTCACTTCAAAGGAACTGCTGCTAAGTTGTCGATTGGATACAAAATAGAGGCTGCCTTCTAAAAATAAAGACAAATTCATGAATCAGAGGCAGGTGCAGAGGACTAACTGATGGCTGAACTACCGTAACTGATTAATTTAATTAAAACCGTTTCTGCACCATAAGCAGAGTCATTTATTCATGTTCATGTCTAATGGCCAACATGTAGCCCCCATCTATAAAAATATATATATATATGCATGTGTGTGTGTATGTGAGTGTATGTACGTATACCTCTCGGGCAAATCGGCTACTCATATCTGTTCTACACAGAAAACAAACAACTTGTAGGTAATTAATTATTTTATTTTTGCTGAACTAAATGTCAGTTTATTTTCATCAGCGCACGTACATTGAAAGCCAATATTTTTTTTTATTTTTTTCTAATCTTTAAATAAAGAAAAATTGAAATAAATTTCAAGATTTACTTGAAAAACACATAAAATGCTTTTCATTGTAGCCACACGTTGAGATATCCAGACTGTGCTGAGGTCTAAAAATATCAAATGGATTGTTTTTTGTTGTTTCTATTTGGCTAATCTATTGGAAATTAGTTTTCAAAAGAAAAACATTTTCCAAAAAATAAATTGAAAATAGAATAGACAGCCACACATATATTATTGTATAGTATATAGATAATCTGGCATTGCTGGCAGCTGAAATTCAATGTCTGCAATGCCTTCAATATTTTTCGCTTTTCGCTTTTTTTACTCATTATCGTATTCCCCCCCTTTGGGTTGTGCTAGTTTTGCGCACGCTCATTTCTAAATAGATATTCATATAAGTATTTGGTAGCTGTGGGATGGATATACCACAGCAGAGCAAACTGATTCCACAAGGAGCTGGGTGCGCTAGATGTGTCATCCACAATATTTTATGCTAATATCCAAATGAAAAATAAATGTTTCACGCTCGAGCGGAGGCGGGACAAATGTGCGTTTTGCACACGGACCCAAAACTATTCCGACACATGTTTCTATATGCTTAAGCACAGAGCTATATGTATGTATCTAGATGTAGATTATGTACATGGGGACGGTGGCTAGAAACAGAAGAACTCGACATATTTATAAAGTGCCCGTGCTATGTATAAATATTTATATACAAATATCTATCTATATATATATATTAATTATGTGTGTATTCTGAACAAGCTGAAAGTACATAAGCTGCCTTATTTATAATTCTCACTCGAAAGGGGCTAGTGTTGAGTGTTTTTTCTTTCACTTTTCTAATTTTCACTCAAAATTTGAAGAATTTCGAATTTCATATACAACCGACAAGCAATTCCCTCTTGATTGGCTCTGCCAGAAAGAAAATGTTCTATAAATATTCATATTGCAAAATACTTGTAATTATTTTTATTATTTGTTGTTTTTTTTTCGTTTTAAATAAATTTGTTTTTTTTTTTGTATTTTTTTGAATTTGTTACCTTTTTTTCGTATTAAACATCTTTCATTAAATTGTTGCTTGGGTTCACATTTTGAATAATTGTTAGTAATTAAAAGAACTTCTTCGTTGATTTAAATGAAATAAAATTCTAGTAGAAATGGAACTGAAATTATCGAAATGTTCGCTTTAAAATATTCTTCACTCAAACTTTTAGGACTAGTTAGTTAATTGGGCTTAAACGTCGTCAGTATGGGGATCCGTTATGGTATAAAAAATATATATAAATATTTTTTTTGTTTATCGGTTTTTGGTCGTTGTGTTTTTTGAGCATTCTTTGGAGTTTTCGAACACTGTTCGCTTACGTTTCTTTTCTTGTTGTTAACGAACTCTGGTTTTGGTTTTGCTTAGTTTTTAGTTTAATCCTTACTTTTAACAGTCAGTTTGGCTGATGCCTCGACCTGTCCCGTAGACGAAGTCACACGTACTGTAAAGATGCCCGAATCCTCCTCGTAGGTGGTGCCAATCCGTAGCACGGCACTGTTGCCATCAAAGATCATCTGAAATGATATTAAAGTTGTGATATATCATTGATTCTAGACTATTCTATGTGTTTTTAATGTAATGTAGGATAAAAGTTGATTGCTCGTCGTACCTGGAAATCGGGTGTTTCCGGTATTAGCTGACCCTCGCGGAACCACTGTACGCTGGTGGCTTTCACCTTGCCCGTTACGGTGGTCTTGAACTGTGCCGGCATGCCCTCAGCGACGGAGACATCCTTGAGAGCCGTAATGGTTGGTGGTGCATCCAGATTCTCGGTGGGGCGCACCTTAAGCTGGGCACTGGTCTGAATGCTGCCCAGTTTGTTTTCGGCAACACACTTGTAGGTGCCCTCATCCTCGGGGAATGCCTCCGAAATGATGAGTTGATAGTATTCACCTTGGCGCGTCATTTGGAAGTACCGTGATGGCTTCACAAAGTTCTCTCCGCGCATCCAGCGAGCAGTGGGAGTGGGCTTGCCATCAACACGACAGCGGAAGATCACTTTGTGACCCTCCTCGACGGACTGGCTCTTGAGCTGCTCTACGATATGTGGTGCCTTCTCGCTGCCGGGCGTGGTTGGCTTCTCCGGCTTGCTGGGCGATTGGACAATGCAATCGCCATCGCAGCGTGCCTCGCCAGAAGCATTGACAGCTACACACTCATAGCGGCCAGAGTCCTCGGCGAAGGGTTCGATGATCAGCAAGGTGTGAACGTTGTCCTCCTCCAGCATTTTGAACTTGATGCTGGGCTGAATCTTCATGCCGTTCTTCAGCCAGTAAACATCCATGGGACGTGTGCCGGTCACCTTGGCATCGAAACGGGCCAACTGGCCAGTGGCTACAGTGGTGCTTTGTATGGTGGTCACAAAGCTCGGTGGCTGAATGCCACCTTTGCCGGCGCGTCTGCGCTCCTCCACAACCAAATTGGCGCTGCACTTGGCGGTACCGCCACGATTCTCGGCCACACATGAGAATACAGCCGAGTCCTCGATGAACACCTGGCGTATGATCAATATAGATTTGCCACTGAAAGTGTGTATCTGCAAATCGGGCGAGTTCTGGATGGGGAAGCTCTCGCGATACCATTTCACCTGGGGCATTGGTTCACCCTCGAACTCAACCTCGAATTTGGCCTGCTCGTTCTCGAAGACGCGGCATGGCTGAATCTTCTTGGTGAAGACGGGTGCCTTAGCGGGCTTGACGGGACCCTTGACAACGCGTTCCTGAATGGTGCCCTTGTGCTCCATCTCGGTGGTCTCTGTGGCCGTGATCTTGCGTGTAATCTCCAAATCACCTTGGATCTCCTTCTGCACTTGTTGCTGCTTGTTCATGTGCACTTCACGGCCATGTACCGAGGACTCGGAAGGCTGAGCTGTGCCCTTTGGTGGTGCACCCTTGATCTGGGTGGTGCTAGTTTGCTCCTGACTGTGGAGATTTAAGTTTTAAGTGGATTAGATACTGGCCAACAGGTTGATTTCATGTGCACTTACAGATTCTCCTCATAGGATTGGGCCATGCCCTTGGCAGCTGAGCTGCTGACAACCTTCTCGCCGGGTATGGCATATTGATGCGAATCACTGCGCATGTGTGTCTCCTTGAGCAGCTGTTCGGTTTCCAGCTCCTGCAGCTTGGTGTAGTACTCCTCACTCTTCTTGGCCTTCACATTCTGTTGCCAATCGGGAGTTGTGGGCTTGTATTGCTTCGGCTTCAAGTGCTCCACACCCTTGAGGGTATGTGCACTCTGCTCGGACAAGTATTGCTTACGATCATCGAATGCCTTTTCCAATTCGTTTTCCTGGCGCTCCTTCTGGTAACCAGCTAGCTCATAATCGTACCACGCTATATATTCGAAAACGAATGGACAGGATTAAACACTATCTAGAGGACACGGTTAAGTACATCTAGGCACATGATAAAAAAAAACCATTTGCATGCATTAAGGATCATACACTTGGTTAGGTTAAAAATGCATTCCTATATAGCTTTAGTATATAACATGAATTCAAATAAGTTGGAAAATAATATTATACATGTGCTGTAAATTTTAAGATGATAATCACAGAGGTCTGCTAACTCCTTTTGGTTTTCAATCAATTACAAATGAGAACAGAGAACAGATAGTTGAATGATCAGCCACAGGTTTGAATATAGACAGTCTTGTAAAACACGCACACACTAAAAAAAAATTGCACAACCTTACTACCCATGGTCCAGCGATACTTATTGATGGAGTCCATTAGGGCGCAGATTCCACTGGGTCGCTCCTCTGGGATTGCTCGTTGAAATGACAACACGAGGCTCTTGTGGGAATATTAAGAAGGAAGGCGAGTTTCTCGCAGGGAATCGGGTATTTTGTAGTTGGGAATTTGTGGTTTTAGTTGTTTTCGCCTGTAGCAATAAACTTGGGTGCTATTCTACTTAAATCTGTAAACTCTATGTGTACTATATATGTATGTATATATATTTATGTATATTTACAATGCAGTCTTTTATGTGATTTCTTGTGATTTTGGTGTTTAGCCAGCTAAAAAACTACTGCATTTAATTGTGTTAAATTGTTACTAGCTGTTAATATATAATATAATAGATGTATCTGCTGGTATTTCCATGTGTGCATGTAACAAGTGTTGGAGTGTGGTGACTTACGGCGTGGTGAGTTCTTCAGCACATTACGATAGTCATCGGAGCGTGCGACAACATTCAGTTCGGTCGAAGCAATCGATTCGCCCACAGAGTTGCGCGCTATAACCTCTACCTTGCCGGTATCATATTGACGCGTCTTGGGTACATCCAGATGGAACATGCCATCGTTGGTCAGCTTGTAACGTGATCCCTGTGTATGCAGGAATTTGTAGTAAATGGCTAATAAATATGTCTAAAGATTTGCATACATGCACAACAGTGTGTCCATTGATTAGCCACATGACGCGAGGACGTGGGTGTCCAGTGACACGCACACAGAACCTGGCGGGATCGCCCTCCTCGACAGTCTGTGGCTCCAGCTTACTAACGAATACGGGCTTTGTTCTCGGCTTAGCATCGGGATCAGCTTCCTCAGGTACACTAAACGCACAAATTGATATGTTCAATGATGTATCTCGAAACTAGTTCATATGAGTTACTTACACCTGCCAGGAGGCTTCCATTTCGCGAATGCGATCAATGCTTTGCATGTGCGCAGGCAGTTGGGAGTCGTAGACAATTCCAGGCTTGCCAGACACCTTGATAACAGCACGTGTCTCATCCATGCCATACAAATTGGTGGCACGGCAAACATATTCGCCACTATCCTCCGGGTAGACCCAGCCAAAGTTCATGGCCACATAACCAAAATCGTAAATGGGCAGGAAGCGATTTTCTGCAAGACAAAATGGAGTCTTAGTTTAATTTGGAATTTGGTTTGGGCATTTTATGTAAACTTACTAAATAGCAAGGGTTTGCCATTGAAGAACCATTCGACCTTCATGTTTGGATCGCCCACTGGTGCCAGCTGGCACTCGAACTTGGTCTTGGCCATCTCGGTGAGCGTAAGCTGCTCCTTGATCTGGGTAACAAAACGTGGCGGCTGCTTGCGATCGGGATCGAAGAGATCATCCTCGGTTAAATGTACCTCGGAGGTGTATTTCTTGATCGTTGCCTCCATTTGGGTGAGCGCATCGGAGCGCTTCATGCCACGAGGCACTTGATTCTGCAGCAAAATAGTTGGCAATTCTAAAAGAAAGAATTCATAATTAGGATGAAATCCTAGGATAGATATGTGAGATGGCTTACTCTTGCAGGAGACGGTGGCCTTGGTGCGATCCTCGCCATGATTGTTGACGGCGCGGCAAACATATTCACCAGAATCATCGTTGTACACATACAGAATGTCCAGCGATACGAAGCCCATGTCAAAGACGTTCCTGTAGCGATGTCCCAGAGGCAAAGGTTTGCCATTGCGATACCATTCAATACGCAGACTGGGATCAGTCTTGGGCTCCACTTGGCATTCGAATCTCACGGCTTCCGACTCCTCGGCGGTGACTGAAGCAATTTGTGTGGTGAACTTTGGTGGTCCAAAGGTTTCCTCGACAATCTTGGGTGCATCTGGGATGCGTCCGCGTTCCAATTCCTTCAGCTTCTCAGCGGTCATGCCCTCCGGCAACTGCGATTCGTAGATAATGTTGTGCTTGCCCTTGCAGGTCACCTTGGCGGTGGTGGTGGCAGTGCCCCACTTGTTGGTGGCACGGCAAGTATACTCGCCAGAATCGCGTGCATAGATGTAGTCCACATCCAAGGCAATAAAACCAAAGTCATTCAATTGATGCACTCTGGAACCGGTGGCCATAACGCGTCCATTGTAGAACCATTCGATGCGCATGGTTGGATCACCAACGGGCTCGACACGGCAGTCAAAGTGTATGGGACCGCTCTCGGGCACGTCCAGGTTGTCCTTGATTTGTTCAATGAACCTGGGCGGATTTGGTTGCTCATCATCGACGACAATCTCCTCGCGCTTGTGCATACTCTCCTCCAGCTTCTGCAGGCTCTCAGTGCCACTGCGGAAGTTCGACGGTAACTGCGGTTCCATAACAATGCCCTGGCGACCCTTGACCTGCAGCTTGCAGGAGACGGTGGCCTCGCCATGCTTGTTGGTCGCCTTGCACGTGTACAGGCCAGTATCGCGCTGATAGCAACCAGCAATCTCCAGAATTACAAATCCAAAGTCATTGATAGTCTTGATGCGAGAGCCGGACCACAAGGCCTTGCCATTGTGGAACCAGTCCACGCGCATGGACGGATCGTTGATGGGCTGTAGACGGCACTCGAAGTGCGCCAGCGAATTCTCCGTGATGACCATGTCGAATGGAGTCGTTACAAACTCGGGTGGCTTGCCCGTATCATCCTCTGGCACAAACTCTGTGCTGCGTGAGCCCAGACCCTCCAGTTCAGCGATGCGATCGATTGTGCCTTCCATGCCCTTGGGCAGTTGCGATTCCATGATGATGCTGCGCTTGCCCTGAATCTTCATTGTGGCAGTAGTCACAGCCTCACCATACTCATTGATCGCACGGCACGAATACTCGCCAGAATCTTCGGGATAGACGGGTGAAATCTCCAGGATGACAAAACCAAAGTCGCAGAAAGTGCGGAAACGAGAACCGGCCTTCAATGGACGGCCATTCCAGTACCATTCCACCTTCAGCTTGGGATCATCAGCGGGCGTAATGCGTGCCTCATAGTGAGCATTCTCTCCTTCTCGCAGGTTCTCAATGTTCTCCAGTGGCACGGTGAATACGGGTGCCTTGCCTCTGGTCTCCTCGGTGGTCTCTTCGCGAGTGCGCACCATGCTGTACTCCAGATTGGCAATCTTCTCCAGACCACCCTCCATGCCGCGTGGCAGCTGCGAGTCCAGAATGAGACTGGCCTTCGATGCGCACTTCAACGTCGCCTTGGTGACATCCTCGCCGTACTTGTTGTGGGCACGGCACTCGTAAACGCCCGAGTTTTCCTCGTAGCAGTAGAGTATGTCCAGGATGACGATGCCGAAGTCGTGGAAGGTGCGGAAACGATGTCCATGTGGCAGTTTCTTGCCATTGAAATACCATTCCACAACCAGGTCGGGATCGGTGATCGGCGTCAAACGCGCCTCGAAGTGAGCACTTTGGCCCTCCACCAGTTTGTTAACATCGGCGATCTGTGTAATAAACTTGGGTGGCTCTGCGACAAGCGGTGCACTGGTGTCCGTTTGCTGTCCCTGAGGGCACTCCAGTTCCCGAATCCTTTGCAGCGAATCAGGCTGCAAGCTGTCATAGAAGACGCCACCACGTCCACCACAGTTGAGGGTGGTGCGAGTGAAGTCCTCGCCATATCTGTTATAGGCCCGGCAAACATATTCACCACTATCATGATCCTGCAAATAGGCAATGTCCAATACCACATAGCCAAAGTCGGAAACCGTCTTGATGCGATTGGAGTGACGGAGCAGCTTGCCATTGTGATACCACTCGACCTTCAGTTCGGGATCATTGACCGGTATCAGGGTGCACTCAAAGTGAGCGGATTGGCCGTCCTTCAAGCCCTGCAATGGCTGGATGTGCGAAGTGAAGTGGGGTTTCTGGCCACGTGGCTTGTCCACACACTCCAGCGTGCAGCTAATCTCAGCTGAGCCATATTTGTTGGTGGCTCGGCAGGTGTAGGTGCCAGTGTCCTCGATCTTAGTGCCCAGCACTTCCAGGGCGACGGTGCCAAAAGCGTAGATGGTGCGCACGCGGTGGCTCGCCTCGATCACTTTGCCATTGAAGAACCATTCGATGACCATGCTCTGATCGCCCAGTGGAATTAGGTTCGCCTCATAATGGGCCAACTCGCCTTCTCCGATGTCGACAATGTTGACGAATTCGGTGGTGAAACGCGGTGCAATGCCCTGTTCCGCCTGCTCCGGCTTGCTGCCATCCTTGCGTAGGGAGTCCTCGAGATCCTGAATCTGCTCGAGACCCTCGGCACCCTTTGGATGCTGCGTGGATTCAATGATGTTCTCCTTGCTCGAGCAGAAGATGGTGGTGGATGTGAATGCCTCACCAGCCTTGTTGTACGCCTTGCACGTGTAGATGCCCTGATCTCTGGAGTACACCTCAATCATGTCCATGGTAACGAAACCGAATTCGCTGGTCATCTTAAAGCGAGAGCCGTGTTGCAGCTGCTTGCCATTGAAATACCATTCGATGAACAAGTTGGGATCCTCTTTCGGTTCCACATTCGCCTCCAGATGGATGGGCTGTGCCTCGGATAGATGGAACTCCTGTTGCAAAGGCTTAGTCCACACCGGTGGTGGATACTGTGTCTCCGGCTTGGTCGACTTCTGGTTGTAGCGATTGGCCAATGCCTCCTCCGTTTCTTGCACAGCCTCCAGACCGCTAGCACCCTGTGGATGTTGGGTATCCAGGAACATGGTCTTGCCGCCGGTGCACTTCAATGTGCCTGAGGTGGTCGCCGAGCCCTTGCTGTTGGTGGCCTTGCATGTGTAGATGCCACTGTTCTCTGCATAGCTATTGTTCAAATCCAGAGCACAATAGCCAAAGTCATAGATGGACTTGAACTTGGCAGCTGCCTGCAGAGGTTGGCCATTGAAGAACCATTCGATCTGCATGGTTGGATCACGAGCTGGCTCCACGTTGCACTCGAAGCGCACACTTTCCGTCTCCTTGCACTCAATGTTGTTCAGATGAGTGATGAACACAGGAGTCTCATACGTGGGCTCCGGGGCCTCGGGACGACCCTCCTTGGGTGCCTCCAGTTGACCGATGCGGGGCAGCGAGTCCGGATGCAGTGACTCAGCCTGCAACCAGTGACGATCCTCAATCTTGAGCGATGACGTCGATACAGCCTCGCCCACCTGGTTGGTGGCCTTGCAAGTGTAAATAGCGGAGTCATCCTCGCGCAATCCATTAATAGAGAGCGTAACCAGACCAAAGTCAAAGGTGCTGCGAATGCGAGAGCCGGTGGTAAGCGAAACGCCATTCTTGAACCACTCAATGCGCAGATTGGGATCAGCGCGTGGCTCCACCTGAGCCTCCAGATGAACATGCTGGCCCTCGTGCAACTTGTCGTAGCTCTGCAGATGCGTGGTGAACACTGGCGCCTGCTGGGGTGTCGAGTCCACAAACATTTCGGGCACACGATTCATGGCGGCTTCCTTCAGACGAATGGCCTCCCACGACTCGGGTATCAACGGCTGGCCATCGATATTGGCACGGGTCTTCACCTTCATGGCAGTGGAAGATACAGCCTCGCCAGCGGCATTGTAGGCGCGGCACATGTATACGCCAGCATCTTCGGGCACCACAGCGGTAATGTCCAGGGTGACAAAGCCAAAGTCGTGAGTGGTGCGTAGACGTGAGCCCATTTGTAGCTCCACGCCGTTGACGAACCACTCGAATTTCAGTGATGGATCACCGACGGGCACAACACGTGCCTCGAAGTGGGCATGATTACCTTCCCAGAGCTCGGATGGACCTGTCAGCAGTTGCGTGAAGATGGGCTTCTCGAAGAGACGCTCCGGTTCCGTTGGACGTGGAGCAACCGGCTTCTCCAGCTGATGAATGCGACTGATGCTGTCTGGATGTTGGGTATCCATCAATATGCTAGCCTCGCTCACCACACGCATGGAGGCAGTGGTGACTGCCTCGCCAAGTGGGTTGACAGCGCGACACATGTAGACGCCCTCATCCTCTTTGCGGATGTGGGAGATGTCGAGCGAGACGAATCCAAAGTCATGTTGCTTGGTAATGCGGGAGCTGTCCTCGATGAGTTTCTCATTGCGATACCATTCGACCTTCAGGTTGGGATCACCCACGGGGATCAGACGCGCCTCAAAGTGGGCCGTCTGGTGCTCATTGATGCGATCAATATTCTGGAGCGGCTGCGTGAACACAGGACGCTGGCGTGTGCCAGGAGTTTCCACCTCCTGGCGCTGATGAGGTGCTGCGGATTCCAGTTTCCTAATCTTCTCCAGACCTTCAGGATGTTGAGTGTCAGAGATGATGGTGCCACGAGCAATTACACGCAGCTTAGTGGCGGAGACAGCCTGTCCCAATGCGTTAACAGCACGCACGGAGTATTCGCCTGCATCTTCGGCGACGGCATGGGTAATGTCCAAAGAGACGTAGCCAAAGTCAAAGGTGATATGGAAGCGAGCAGCCGAGGGCAACGGTTTGCCATTATGATAGAATTCAATGCGCAAGTTGGGATCGTGCACGGGCGCCACCTGCGCCTCAAAGTGCGCCGTCTGGCCCTCGTAGATCTCCGTAGAGCCACGCAACTCGGCGGTGAAGTGGGGCGGTCCAATTGGATGATCGCCGACTTCGGTGCGTGTGGTGACAACCTTAGACTCCAGCTTCTGAATCTTCTCGAGTGCATCGGGATGTTGGGTATCCAGGATCATGCTGCGACGGTTCAACACACGCACATTGCATGTGTTAACGGCCTCGCCCAGGAGATTGGTGGCCTTGCACATATAAGTGCCAGTATCCTCGCCATAAACATATAGAATATCGAGGGCCACGTAGCCAAAATCGTGAGTGGTACGGTAGCGATGTCCAGTGGGCAATTGCTTGCCATTGCAGAACCATTCGATCTTCAGATTGGGATCGCCAATGGGCTCAACGCGACACTCCAGATGGGCGTGCTCGCCCTCCTTCAGATGCTCCAGATTGCTGAGAGGTGTGAGGAAAATTGGCTTCTGTCCTTTCTCCTCCACAACGGCCTTCGTTGGCGGTGCATAGCTCTCCAGCTGGCGAATCTTCTCCAGCCGCTGAGCATCGAGCGTATCCAGATCCAGTGTCTTATTTGCTGCAAATCAAAATGGATTATAAATGGATGAAGAGAGAGGGAGGGTAAATAGACGACTACCTGTTACGTTTACAGCACAAGTCGTGACAGCTTCCCCAACAGCATTCTTTGCCTTGCACATGTAGGTGCCGGTATCCTCAGAATGGGCATACAGGATGTCCAGGGCAACAAAACCGAAATCGTAGGTGGTTTTGAAGCGATGACCAGATTGGATGGGTTTACCATTGCAATACCATTCGACCTTCATTGTAGGATCGTTTACAGGGATCAGTGTGGCCTCCAGATGCACGGGAGTGCCTTCATTGACCTTGGCATTGCGCAGCGGACGTCCGAATTGTGGACGCTCGGCATGGAACTGATCCTCCTCGGTTTTGCGCTGGAAGCGTGAGGCATCCTCCAGATGCTGAATCTTATGCAGTGCCTCCTCGTGCTGGGTCTCCTGAATAATCGACGAACGGGAAGTCACATTCAAAGCAATTGAATTGACGGCCTCGCCCAGTTTGTTGGTCACACGACAGGTGTATTCGCCACTATCCTCCGCATAGACGGTGAGAATGTCCAGGGCGGCAAAGCCAAAGTCATAGGTGGTGCGGAAACGATGGCCGGTGTTTAATGGTTTGCCATTGTGCAACCACTCGACCTTCAGATTTGGATCCGGATAGGGTTCAATGCGGCACTCGTAATGGGCACTCTGGCCTTCAACCAGATTGCTGGGACCAACCAATTTCGTAACAAACATGGGCGCTGTGGTCACCGAATATTCCTCCTCCTCGCGTCGCTGATACTTGCTATGATCCTCTAGCTGATGAATCTTGTGCATGGCTGCCTCGTGCTGCGTCTCCAACTGAATCGCAGTCTTGGACTGCACAATCAGCGAGGCGGAGGTCACAGCTTGACCCAACTCATTGACCGCACGGCAGGTGTAGGTGCCAGAATCCTCCGGATTCACGTACTTCATGTTCAGAGCCACATAGCCAAAATCGTGCATGGTGGTGGTGCGATTAGATGCCTCAATAGTCTGACCATTGCGCAGCCATTCTACCTTCAAGTTCGGATCGCCAACGGGAATCAAACGCGCCTCAAAGTGCACCGCTTGATTCTCGGCGACGCGAACATCTCTCACTGGCATGGTGAAGACCGGAGCTTGTGAGACGACCTCGTCCTGAACGCTAATGCGCTGACGCTTCGAGCTATCCTCCAAGTGCTGCAAACGTGGCAACGCCGTCTCATGCTGCGACTCCAGGTAGATGGACTTCTTGGTGTGGACAACGGCAACAGCTGAGGTAATGGCTTCACCCACAGCATTGTAGGCACGGCAGGTGTAAGTGCCGGCATCCTCTGGCAGCGTGGACATAATGTCCAGGGCAACGAAGCCAAAGTTGTTGGTCTCCGTGAAACGAGAGCCCGACTTCAGAGGTAGATTGTTGTGATACCATTCGACGCGCATTGATGGATCAGAAACGGGAATCAGGCGGCATTCAAAGTGGGCGCGTTGATTCTCCTTGATCTCGACGTTCTTCAGCGAGGTGGTGAAGACGGGTGCCTGTTTGGTGCTTTCGTCGATCTCCTCGCGGCGGCTATAGCGCGAACGATCCTCCAGATAGTGGATCTGCTCAAGTCCCGCCTCGTTTTGGGTGACGGTAACAATTTGCTCACCACTGCGACACTGCAGCTCTACCTGAGTCTCATCGGAGCCAATCAGATTGACAGCGCGACAGGTGTAAACACCAGAATCCTCTGCAATCAGACCCACAATGTCCAAGGCCACATAGCCGAAATCGTGAATGGGACGGAAACGGTGACCCACCGTAATTGGACGGCCGTTCTTGAACCACTCCACCTTCAGATTGGGATCGGTGATTGGTTCAATTTTGCACTCGAAATGGGCGTGAGCGCCCTCACGGGTGTTGGTCAGGCTCTTCGGATGGGTGAGGAAGCGCGGACGAATGTTGACCACCTCATCGACAGTCTCATTACGGCGATAGCGTGACGAATCCTCCAGATACTGAATCTTCTGCAGTCCCGACTTGTTCTGCGTTTCCAGTATCAAATCGTTTTTGGCGATAATGCGCACGGAGCCGGAGGTTACTGCTTCGCCCAGCTGATTGCGTGCCTGGCACGTGTAGACGCCCGAATCGATAGCATAACAGCCGAGCAGATCCAAGGCCACGTAATCAAACTCGTAGGCAGGACGGAAGCGATGACCTGTCTTCACAGGCTTGCCATTGACGAACCACTCGATGCGCATGCTGGGATCACCCACCGGCTGCAGACGGCACTCGAGATGCACATTGGTGCCCTCCACCGTCTCGATGTTGTGCAACGCACGCGTAAACTGCGGCGCTTGCATAACCGTAACATCCTCCTCGCGATGCTGACGGCGACGCGAGTCCTCGAGCAGCTGAATCTGCTCCAGCGACTGCTCGTTCTGGGTTTCGGTCACCACATCAGTGCGATCGGTCACACGCACACAGGCGGAGGTGTGAGCCGTGCCCAGATGATTGGTGGCACGCACGGTGTACTCGCCGGAGTCGGCTGCCGTCGCCTGAATGATGTCTAGGGCGACAAATCCAAAATCGTAATAGGTGCGGAAGCGAGAGCCGACGGTTACGGGACGTCCGTTATGGAACCATTCAACGCGCATTGTCGGATCACCCATGGGCTCGAGACGGCACTCCAGATGAATGTTCTTGCCATCGTTTATGGGCTTGGGATCGACCAGGGGCTGCACAAAGACGGGCTTCGACTTGGAGATCTCCTCGATATTATACTGAGGCTCCACGAACGGCCTGTTCTCCAAGTTCTGGGTCTTCTCATACAGGCCACGGTGCATGCTAGATGTGTCGATGCTGGAACGAGCTTTTAGACAAAAAACCAAATTGGGTTAATTAATGTTTAAGAGTTGCTTGAAATAGTTTACTTACTTTCCACTACCATCGTTGCTTGCGACTGAGCTTCACCTAGCTGGTTTCTGGCCACCACCGTGTATATGCCCGCGTCCTCGGCGCGCACCTGGGAGATGTCCAGGGCAACGTAGCCAAAGTCGTAGTACGTTTGGATGCGATTGGCGGCGGTAATAGCGCGACCATTGTGATACCATTCGATGCGCATGCCCAGATCACTTGTCGGCTCCACGCGGGCCTCAAAGTGAGCGCGTTGACCCTCCAGAATCTTGGTGGTACCCTTCATTGGTCCAAGGAAACGTGGTGCTTGGGTTATGGACGTCTCCTCCTCTTCGCGACGACCATAGCGTGAGGAATCCTCCAGATGCTGGATCTTTTGCAGACCACCTGGATGTTGAGTGTCCGAGACAATCTCGTTCTTCGATATGACCGTGCACTGGGCGGTGGTCGTATCTTGGCCCATGGCATTGTAGGCACGGCAGGTGTAAGTGCCGGCATCATAGATGGTTATCTGCTTGATAGTCAGTGCGACATAGCCAAAGTTATGATAGGTGGTAATACGAGAGCTAGCCTCCAGTGGTTGACCATCCTTGAGCCACTCGACGCGCATGGTGGCATCGCCGATGGGTTCAAGGCGCGCCTCAAAATGCGCATGCGCGTGCTCACGCAGATCCAACTGATTCTGGATGGGTGTCTTGAATTTGGGCGGTGCAATGGCCTCGGGTGCTTCCTGGACATGGCGACGCTGCTGGGACTTGCGGTAGTCCTCTAATTCCTCAACCTTTTCAATGTAGCGTTGTTGCTCGGGTATGCCCAGATCGGCGGTGACCTGGGAGCGCGTATGCACGCGTATGGTGGACTGGCTGATGGCTTCGCCAATGCGATTCACGGCCCGGACGGTGTATTCGCCGGCATCTTCGGCACGTAGGTGCAATATGTTTAGGGAGACATAGCCGAAGTTGAAAATTGCTGTGATGCGCGAACTGGCAGTGATTGGTAGACCATCCTTGTACCATTCCACACGCATGCTGGGATCATTCACGGGCGTCACTTGTGCCTCAAAGTGCACATTCTTGCCCTCCTCGAATTCACCCAAATCGCGCAGTGGACGTATAAATTGCGGAGCTTGATTCATCAACTCCTCTGAGCTCTCCTGGCGCTGATAGCGTGAGTAATCCTCCAGCTGATTGATGTACTGCATGCTGTTGGGATTCTGAGACGATTGCTCAATCGATGGACGCTGCACCACCGACAAAATGGCGCGCGATTCAGCGACACCGCTGGCATTGCTCACACGGCACATATATTCTCCAGAATCGTGACCCATTATGCTCAACAAATCCAGAGCAATGAAGCCAAACTTGAAGACAGATGTGGCCCGAGCACCTAGCAAGTAAATAATAGATTAAAATAAGTTATAAGCATAAAAAGTGGGGGTATTCCAGATACTTACTGGCTGCCAGCGGACGACCATTGAGGAACCATTCAACGACCATGCTGGGATCGCCGACTGGTTCGATACGCGCCTCCATGTGGACACGACCACCTTCGGTTTGCTGCATATTCTGCAGCGGTATGATGAACTGTGGTGGCGGATAAACGCGATCCTCCTCGCCGGGTCGCAGATGCGGCTTGGCGCGTTCCACATGACGCAAATAGATGATTTCAGGACCAGGACTTGGCCTAAAAAAAGAACACCTATGAGTGGAAAATTCTTTGGGTTAACAAATCAGATATACTCACTCAGGCTCGATAACTTTCGTTGGTCTTGGTAGATTAAGACGCCTCTGTTCGTGACTTGGTTGATCTCTGGGAACTTCGACATAGAGTCTTGCACGGTTCGCCGTGGAACCGGCAATATTTTGTGCGGTACACTGATACCAGCCAGCATCGGCAGCCTTCACGTTCGGTATCTCCAGGCAGGTGGCGCCGCCATCGATGCCCACAAATCGTTCAGCAGTTGATGAGATTTGCACACCATCCTTCTGCCAGGTGATGCGAGGCACTGGTGTGCCAATGGCATTGGCACTCATCGTGATTGGTTCACCCTCGCGCACAGTCATCGTGCTGAAGCGTTGCACAAATTGTGGTGCGACAACTTGCTCCTTCTCCAACACATGCAACTGTGCCTCGATGGCCACCTCACCGGCCTTGTTACGGGCCAAACACTGGACAGCGCCGCTATCCAAACGGCTTACGTTCGTGATCATCAGCGAATGGCTGCCGGACTCATTTACCAGAATCTTGTGCGAAGCATCGTCGCGCACTTGACGGCCATTGGTGAACCAGAAGACCTCCGGATAGGGATTGCCAGTTACGCGGCAATCAAAGCGAGTCATGCGACCCTCGGTCACCTCGCGATCAGCAAAGCCCTTAACGAAAACGGGTGGCAATGCCTTTCCAGCCTCAAGCTGCTCGGCCATCTGATCCACGGGCTTGGGCTCGTATGCAGTCTCAGCGGCTGGCTCGACGGCCAACACAGCTGAGGAGACGACACAGCCTTGCAGATTCTCGGCCAATAGGGTATAGTGACCGCCATCCTTGGCAGTGGCGTTCTTCACACGGAGTGTGGCAACGCCACTCGAATAAGAGATCTCATACTTTTGCGAGGCAACCAAACGTTGTCCATTGTGGAACCAGGTGAGACGTGGTTTCGGGTTGGAGCCAACGCGTGCGGTAAAAACGGCATCAGAGCCCTCGATAAGCTTGGAGCTTCGGGGTTTCTGCGATATTTGTGGTGCTTGCGCAGGACCCTGGGAGCGATCCAGCTCATGCGAGAGCTGAGAGTCCTGCTCATAGCCAGAGCGACGCGTGATGGCCTCCCGGAAGGAGACCTCACGCAAAAGTCTATACTCAAACGTATCCACACGGAACTCCTCCTCGATGGACGTATACGAATAACCGTTGGAGTAGATATTCTTCTCCAAATTTTGGATGGGCTGCAGTGCAGGCATTGGTGCGCCTTCCGGTTGTATATACACACTGCAGATCGCCTCGCCGTACTGATTGCGAGCCGTACACGTATACTCGCCTTCGTCGCCCGGTCCGATCTGATTGATCAGCAGGGACACGTCACCGGTGGCCTCGTTGTAGCTCATGCGAAACTTTTGCGACTCGAGAAGTGGTGCGCCTTTTCGGGTCCATGTAACGAATGGCTTCGGGTTGCCACGCAGCCTACCTTCGAACAGGGCGTTGCCGCCCTGAGCGAAGCGAGCGTTCTTAAAGATCTGCTCGAATACAGGCGGTGAGATGTCACCTTGGGCATAGACGTGTGTCAGCGACGGTGGTACATAGGTGCCTCCAATACCGCCTTGATGTTGTTGCACTGTAAAATTATAAAGGGAATATTATATAACAAAGTAGAGCCAAACATTTCAATAAAGCTTGCAATCATGAATTTGTTTAGTAACAAATACAAACTTTTAACTTTCATGCAGTTGAAACACTTAAAATACATTTAAAATTTAAAAAACTGGTTAATATATGTTTTAAAACGCTCTTTGATAGTCGATGAACTTTGTTGAGGATGCTTTTCAACATTAAATTAAACACCAGTGTTGAAAACATATGCTTTATTAATTCTCAAACATTTATTCTAATTTGGCGTTTCCTCTCATTAATAACTAAATTTAAATATGAACAAGAACTTGAAATTTTATGCTCATTGTCGAGGATGTATTATTTGTAGATTGGATTACTTATATTTAGAAGTTGGCACGCGTACAAAGATCTATATATATATATATATATATAAGCACATATTAACTTTTATACGTATTTTTGGCATGCGTAGACTTTTCTGAAGTGTGTCATTAATATATATATTTATTTGTTTATTTTTCGGAATCAACAGGTGATTATAAGTAAACATGAAGATCAGCTGTTTCTAAGCACTCTCTCTCTCTCTCTCTTTCTATCTTCCTCGTTATCTTTCTCTCTTTCTCCCTCTCTTATACTCTGCTTCTCTTACTTTCTCCTGCTTATACTGTCATATTCTCTTCTCTCAGTTTGTTTTTGTGCGCAGACTCACATAGATCGGCAAACTGTCTTCGGCTATCTTCGGCTGTCAGTATAAGAGTTTCGAAGTGTTGTATATCTTATTCACTTGCTCCAACGAAAACTGTGCACTGCAGCATCCAAAGAATGTAAACAAAGCGATATGTATGATGACTCTTATAATGTTCTTCGATTCTGTTGATTCACCTATGTATATGTATGTCAGTGCAGCGTATTCTCAAAATTTTGGCAGATGAATGGAAATATTTATAAATAGACATAATTTTTGGCTGATTATCAATTAAGATTTAAGTAATGAAATATAAGATGAGATATATGAATAATTTGCATGTTTGCTCATCCAAAATGTGTTTACATATACATTGTGAATCATAAGAATTGTTAAAGAATATGATTTCATAAGAATATATATTTTTTGAAAGTGTTCTTTAGCAATTATTCGTTTTTGATGAATCAAATTGGATTGTTGCAAGAAGTAATCATATTCTTTTATTGCTAATAATTTCAACGGATATGTTTTTAAATATGTGTTATGAAATAACAATACTCGTTGAATAAATCACGGTAAATTCAATTCTTACGTTATTTGGTGATATCGGAGGGGCATATATTTGAATCTGATACCTTTGCTATATACAACTATTTCTTAGCAAACTGAAAGCTTATCGTTGTTTACAATAGGATGTTGAGAGAAAAAATTCAGTAAAAACATATGTTTAAATATCTCTATTACAACTTTGTTTAACTAACAATAAGTTTTTGTTGTTTATGGCAAACATTACTAGAATTATTGAGAAGCTTATATATCTTTAAAAATAACAAAGACTAACTTATCTAAGTTTTGGTTTATTCATTTGAATTATTACGATTAAGGTATAGATTTTTAAATTTCTCTTCAAGTTCGTATAACTCTCCTACATATATTTGTGTATCTTCTGTTTGCTTAATTCCTTTTACGTTAAAAGACCCATAAGACAGTGTTAGACACTTGTTTATGACATTAAATTATAAATATATATCATGATAAGTCAATAACAATGTGTATTTTGCTATTCCTGCCTCATTATATTATTTAACTAGCTCATTCACATGCAGTTAAATGATGCCTAAAACTAATATTAAGAGAAATGTCTCGAAACTGGCAATAATTTAACTTTCCAGATAACATTTTCTAAGGCAATATTTCTAGTATTGACAACGACCAATCGAAGTGTTAATTATGATATTTATTTAGCATGCAAGCGTTTAAATTAACAATGAGATTGGCATGAGGAAAGCCTATTATGAAGCAGGCAAGGATGTCTGAATCGAATGGAATTTCAGTAACAAGAGCTTGGAGCAGTGGAGATTCTTAATCCACGGTGTGAATCCCACTGGCCAAAACAGCTTGCCGAGTTCCAATGGCGAGATGCAATGTAACATGACATGGCAGACGAGCACAGAATGACAGACAGGCAGGCTGTCAAACAGGCAGACAGAGAGACAGACAGACGGACTGACCTCGTTGCTGAGTGGTGATTTGACTCCTCTGAACATGTTGTTCAGTGCGGCTAATCCGTTGCTGCTGATGCTGCTCTTGACTGGAGTGCGAATACTCCTGAGTGGAGTACTGCTGCTGCACCTGTTGTTGCTGGTGCTGCTCCTGCTGCTGCTGCTGCTGCTGCTGGTACGGGTTCGGATTTTGTCGTTGCATTTTAATCGTTATATATCACTATATATCATTGAAAATGACAACCAAATCGATGCAGTTGTCAACTGCACTAAAATGAAACACCTCTCGATCACTTTTCTCTATGATTTGCTTCTTCACTTTATATATATATATATGTATATAAATTTCTATACTGATACTTTCGCTTCTTTATGGCTGAAATTGAATACAAGGCAAAAGAGAAAAGAAAAATCGCATTAAAATTTTATGTATTTTTCACAACAACCACCACACACTAAACATTTATCACTCGAAAATAGCTTTTGGCAAACATTGAATATTGTATTTTTTTTTCTTTTTTCAATTTTCATTTTATTTGCCTTTTTCCGATTTTCTTCTCAGTTTGCTCAACGCATATATATTTCTTTTTATCTCTGTGACACACACTTGAATTTTCTTATACATTTTTTTATGGTTTAGACGCGAGCTGCATATATATTCAATATAGATACATATATCAGAAGAGATTTCTTCATCATTATCACAACCATCCTTCTTCATATTCATATTCTTTGCCTGTGAGGCACACCCGGGCTATTTTTAGCCACTCGAATTTTTCACTGCGACACACAAACACACATGCAACACACACAAAGACGTCTTTCTGTACAGTGTGTGTGTGTCGGTAGTATCTTCTTATTTTTCAGGGGCTATTTTTAACATTTTTCTCGCTGGTATTTCCAATGCGAAAACTCTGAACTGTTCACTGATGATTCTACACACAGTACATAGTTATTCACAATTCTGTGCATTATCGCAGCTATTTTTGCCTGTAATCCTGGGCAGGATAAGCTAGGATAATGCACTTGACCACCTTCGTAGAACAATCTGGGTGCATACATATATTATTATATATACATGTATATATCTGTGTATATAAAGATATCTTTCAAGCAGATCGCTTATTCATATCTATATGCACATCTATCTGATTCGTGTGTATTCACGAATTCACAGTCCATTCGTTGGATTGGGTGCGGACCCCACGATCTGCTGGCCGAATCACCCGTCGAACGCGACCGAAGCAGCGCTCGTGTATTATTTTTAGATATTTAGCGCACTGAAAAATTCTTTCGGAATTTTCAAAGTGGTTACGAAACCAAAAAATTTTCATGAACATTTTCCATATTTTCACTGAATTTACACAGAAAATCGATTCAAAACTCGTTTATCCTTACTTCAATGCGTTATCCTTGCGACGTTTTATATATATGCGGCGACTATTTCGTTTAAAAAAAACTCTATGCGAACTATATGGCTGAACACATATATATGTATATGTACCGTATATATATATATATATGTATTTCTTTAAATAATATCTATTTTCAAACTGTTTCAAGTCATAATCCCCGAGACTGAAACCAAGACGTCGATCGTTTGTGAGGTGCGAGCGAAGAATGACAAAATATCTTTGAGAATGCGATCAAATAGCTGTTGCTGCCACAAGGCACACGAAACGAGAGCCCCACGATCTTCGTGTGTGAGTCGCGCTCTCTCGCTTCACATGAGATATTTTTGCACTTTCCACACGTTGCTTGTTGCTGTTGTTGTTGTTGTTGAAAACGCTGCGAGAGCTGCAAATGCGCTACACAACTTGCTGGGGGCCTTTCAACAAGGCACAGTCCGGAGCTGCACCTCTGGCAGAGTTAGAAAGATTAAAGACTGGAACCTGTCTATCAAATGGGTGTTTTTCAAACAGGCTCATCTAGTTCCCCCAAGTGTCAGAAATGTCATTAAAAAAAACACTAATAGCTCTGCAATTAACCGAAGTCTTGAAAGATTACAAAATTAGAATTTAGAACCAGCTTTGACAGGTTTTCCTTTAGTTAATTTCTACAGCAGCTTGAGGCATCGACTTTGCACATCGTTCAGTCTGATCGATCTCAATTTTAGCCTGCGTCCATCTCCCAAGTCAAATTGCTGTGCTTTTTGGCTGCTCATTTAATTAAAAATTTCACATTGGCACACAGCAGTTTGACTTGTGAGAATATCTAAAGCTTTTCATCTCTCACGAGTTTTCTTCGCTACGCTCTTCGTTGTGTTTCGGAAAGTGTTCGGGTTTTGAATAAGTAAGCTAAAAATACAATTCGATTTATTTTTGACACGTATTTCTCAACATTTGTGTGCAGAACAAAATAAAAAATATAAAATAAAGAAATCTATCGAAATTCTAGATACTGTAAAAGTGGACAATAAAGTGCATACACTCATCGCTCAAATGTATCTACAAGTTCCAGAATGTATCTCGTGCGCACAGAAAATCCTCTTTATCCCAAGAGATCTTTCTATGTTAAAATAACATATATTCAATCTTTGTCTGTATTATTATTAATTAGATGTTTCGAATGTGTTTGTTGCATCCAATTTTCAAATTTTCCACATAATTTATATTGTTTGTCTAAATTTAAAACCACATACATAAAATTTGGCTCGCTGCTTTCGCTAGATATAAATCTGATTATTCATTTAGTGTGTTAATCATCAAGACGAAGATGATTTTAAAACATTTCGTCTTCTTTCCCTTTTACAAAAAAATGAAAAATAAATATATAAAAAAACAAATGTCACCTGCCAATAAACTTTCCATTTCGTTAGCAAAACTTTAAATCAATCGCAGTTTTTACAAATTACAACTCGAGTTGCGTTTGCTTTTGGCTAAATATGGGCTGATCATTGAGTGGGTCTCTATAAGGAGACCCGGTTGGCAATGCTATCAATTGTAAGTAAGTTATTTAGCTTTACTGCACAAATTAATTGTTAACATGCTTGGCGACTTTTCGGAAACCAGCACAGTTATGAAATCACTTATTACGAGCCAAGAATTAAATGTTGAGACGCGCAGCTGCCAGCTTGACGTTGTCACAGCTGAGATACAAATGTATCTGCTGCCACAGCCGAGGCAGATAAGCAAACAATTTAATAAAAAAGACGCACGCAGCATATCCATACTTCTAAGTAGTAAAAAAACAACAACAACAACACAAACAGTTAGTCGGTTCTGCAAGACAACGCCCGATTGCAGCGATGCGCTACAAAATGTATCTTGTAGTTTGCTGCTCGTCGTCAGCTGTGTCTTAGATTAGCAGCAATCTATCTGTCTGCCAGAGCAGAAGCTATCTTATCGCCCGTGATTTGCAAAAATATTTATCCAATTATGTCATAACTGTAGAATGTTGCTAAACACACAAAATAAGACATTAAAAAATCTGCACATAAATCTTTTGCTTTAATTAGTATTATTAATATTCTTTACACTTCTTTAATTTCGTTATTTTTTTTCCAGTATTAATAAGTAGATAATAATAAGGCAATTGCTTAGATTAAGTTATTCTTGTTGGGTTTATTTTATTTTAGTAGCTCTTAGTTAGTTGTATTTTTGTGTTGTAGGGGTTTGGGCCCAGCTCAGTGGAGGCACTGCATTCAATTTACTGCAAACAAGAAGAAGAATAGTCGCATATCAATTAGGTTCATAATTCGATGACAAAAACACACAAACAAGTGGAATGATGCGGCATGCAGGACTTGTTTTTTTTTTGGGAATTTATGATATGCAGTAAAGAGTAAAGAAAGTAAATGAAATGAATGCGAATCCGAATGCGAATGCGAATGCGAATGCACCCCAACCTGAAGAGGCGAATGAATGCGACCCCAAGCAAAGCACAGCACAGCAGTTCAACTCTTAAGATACTTTTGTATCTTATTCCACCACACAGACGCTGTCATGCAGTCAGCGCATATGTGTAAGCATCAAATTTCAGCAAACGCAGAAAACCGAAACGAAATGAAACGAGCTGCGCCTCCAGCTGCAATTTACGTATAAAATGTCTAAATGTGGTCTCTTTTTTCCTATATATATTAATTGTTTATACAATTAGACACAAGAGTCGCATGTAGTTAGACAGAAAGCGAGAGTTGCAGTTGTCACTCCCTCTTTTTCTATCTCCCTCTCTCTCTCTCTCACACTCTCTCTATCTCTCTCTGTGTGTAAATGAAAGTTGCAATGTGCTGCGATGCGGTGCGTGTGGTTGTAATCTATATTTAGTGATTTTACATGCGGTGCCTTAAAAGATATTCGAAATATGCACGCACATATGTACATATGTACGTATACACACACACATACATATATATATCTGTGTGTGTTTATTTGCCTAAATATGTGTGCGCGGGCACAGCCCATTTTGTTGGTAACAATTTTCCAGATCGCTGCTGGAAAAGTTGTTTACAATCAAAATGTATCTGATGCATTAGCTTATGAATAACGAGCTGTTTGTTAGTAAACAAAAAAAGCAAGCAACTATTCCATTTTAACCCAGTTAGTTAGTTGGCTAAATGATTTAATTTACCTGCTTGGGCCTGCAGTTGGGGCTCCTGGCTGAGGTCCGATATGGAAACGGTCTTGGTGCTCACATAGCTAATCGACTCGACGGTCGTCTCCCATTTCTGGAATGTGTTGATCGTATCGCTGCGCAGGGTACGCGTTGAACCCGATGGATTCTGATTGTTGACCCGTTGTTGTGGCGTCGAGGAGCGCAGCGACATGGTCGATGTGGCCGAACCCAGCGATGAGCTGCCCGGCGATTGCGATTGCGATTGGGCTGTTGTTGAGGATGAAAAGGATGCGGATTTGCGCAGTGGCGTTTTATTGCCATTCAACGGCTTTGACTCCTCCTCATCCTCGGTGATGAGCAGGCAATCCGTTTGTGTGCCCTGATCTGAAATGAATTTGAATGTGGTGGGAAACCGCAATTAGAGATACGCAATTGTTTTTGGCTTTATGGTTTTTATGGCTAACATACATTGTTTGCTTTGGGTGTTTTGGCTTTGCAGTTTCAATTAAGAGTTGGTAAAAACTATGAATTTTCCGATCGCACCCTGCTTAATGGTTCTTACTTTGTTAGGTGTTTAGCTGTTTGTTTGTTTTCCTTGTTTTTCCCCTTCTTTTTGGCAATTAGCAGCATATTTACGAGCATTGAGCGCACTTGAATGCGAAATTGCGTGCGCGAAATGTTGTTGATGCCGAAAACTTGGCCTTATTCTTTTTAGATTTAAATAAAATTCACAATGCTGCATTTGCAATTGTTTTCTTGCTATTTTCATTTTGCTGCTAATTTACAGCGTGCGTATAAATAAATTCGCTGCCAACATTTTGGCAATCACTTGTGGCTCGAGCAAAGTGGGGGAAAAGTGGCAGGTTCAACGCGTGCCACACGGACTACTACTATGTAGTGCTTATAGAGCGATATACATGTGTAAATCGGACAGTCTGTCAACGTGGGAATTATATAATTGAATTTTGTTGTGTGTTGTGGGATTTGGTATCAAGTCATCGTCGTCTTAGCTCGTTTCTAGCTAATTAAAATGTATATACACATTACCAATTTGAATGTTCGCTAAATGCACGATGTACTTAGAAAATGAAGTGCTACAAATATTCGAGCACATTCCGGACATCGGATTTGGGATTTGCGTTGTTTTTCAAGATTTCTGGGCGTCTGCTTAATTACAGTCCTCCTCGTGGGCGGTCAAGTAGGAAAACAATTTTAACGATGCGACCAACTGCTTATAATATCAAATGTTGTTCGCTAATATACAATGTATATATTTTGGCTTAAATCTAATGGTTAATAACCAAATGTATATATCCATTAATTATGCCCCACCACATCTATAACTATATCTATAAATTTGCCATGTTGACAAACACACCCATGCGGAAATATTTTATTATTATTTATTTAAGACAAGTGCCAGTCTCTGCTTTGATGCTCGAATATTCAAATAATGTACACAGAGAACTCAGTTCCGAATTGCAAGAATGGCTACGACGTAAAACTTGGTAATTGAATATATACAATTCAAGTAGCAGAAAATAACTTAGTAGATGAATAAGGATAAAGTGGTAGAACTTGAGCATGAATATTAACTGAATTTTGCGTATTCATTTAAATTTAAATTCATTGCTGATAAATTGCCATGTTGAATGTCTTTTTAGAGAAAACATCATTTTAGGCAGTAGTGAAAATAAATAATTCATGCCAAACTTTTTGATAAGTTTGGACATTCAATGAGATTGGCCTGCTGCTGAAGTGGAGACTGGTAAAAGTGGGCAAAATGTTCAACAATTTTAAGTAGCGATAGAAAAGAACAATTTTTTGTGTGACTGGCGTTGAGTTCATAGCATATTTTTAGAAATTGCCTAATTAATTTAGAAAAACAGAGCAAAGAAAAACCATCTAACGAATGTTTGTGTAGCAGCGGCATATTCATCACACAAAAATGTTGCGTATTTTCTTTCGATCTCCAAAACGGATTTTCGTTGATTTTGTGGACATTTTGTTGAATTCGAGAACGCGTGACGCGATAAGCATCGATGAGAGCTTCATTTGCCGCAGGACCGTAAATCATGTTCAGCAGAAACTGTGAAAACTATTTGCTTAAAAAAGATAAATGTACAACAAAAAAAATGGAATAGTTGAAACAGTAGAACAATTCCAATATATCTTGGCAAAACATCATGGTAGAGTATGTGTTTATATTTGAAATTGGTGAATGTGCCAAAAAATGCTGCACAAGGCCAGTGAAACTGAAGCGTTTACCAAAACAAAGCAGGCTGTGCCATTTTTATAGCCTGAATCCAATCCGAATAGCTAAAAAAGAGGAAATGTGTGAAAATGCATCAAAAATGAAACGATTCTGAAAATCAATACCTTTTGGGGCATTGGTTTTTTATTTATGTGAAGACAACATTTAAACTTGGAAACGGTTTTCGGTTTAAATTCATGTAAAATTTTCTATCCCAAAAAAAATCCACTTGATAAAGGCTTAAAGTGTTCAACTTCCATAATTTGAATAGGCATTTTTTAACGCGTTGATTTGCAAATAAAAGAAGAGAAGCGAAAGCCAAAAATCAGGGTATTTCATAGTCGAGCTGCCTCATCTACAAAAATCTTACCTATTATATCTCTTGGTATTTATTTATTTTTTATTAAATTGAATTTGTACAAAATTGTGAATCATTTAAAAGAAAAGTCTTGCAAACATATGGCATATATATGTATGTCAACATATATATGTATATATACATTTGCAATGTGAAACGATGTGTATTTTTATAGCAGACCAATTGAAAGAAATTATCGCAGAGGTGCACTAAGTAATAGACAAATGATTCACTTCTTTTGACTAGCATCCAATTTAATCGCGTTGTTCTGTTGCTCAGGTGGCCTAAAGACCTGTACAATTTGGCCAAGTACACAAGAATTGGCAGTTTGGCAGGCACTTTGTGCCCACGCATTAGCTTAAAGTGTGTCATCCAAAATTGTTTTTCGAATCAGCCGACTATAAATAACCCATATGCCAATCAGGTATTATTTGGTCAGTGTCAAGGACTTGGACTAAAATTTGGACTAGTTTCTATTTTTCTCGTTTTGTTGGTTTGAGACGAGAGACACCTTGACAGGGGCCCATAGGCCTGGTCGCTCGAGTGTTTATTATGTCTGGCCTTTGGGCCAGCCAAGCATTTCTCACATATTGTGCGGTTTGTTTCATTTCTTATTCTTGGCAAGCGATCGCATTTTGCACACATTTTGCGACCGAATGCAAACGAATACTTTGAAAATTCGAGAGAAAAATAGATAAATAAACAATGTCGAAATTCAAATAAATCGTTTATGATGAGCAGCAAACACAACAACTGAACACCATACACACACACACACACAGTCGGTCAGTCAGTTGGTCAGTCATTCAGTTAGTCATTCAGTCAGTCAGTAACTCATCCACCCACCCACACATGGCCCCCTTTCCTGGGCAAAGAAAAGAATAGGAAAATCAACATTTGTTTTAGCGTTTCCGTTTTGAATTTTTCGTGTTCTCAAATATTATTTTGATAAATTGTATTGCTTGATTTCGCGACAGCATGTTGTTTTAGAAAACACTTGAATCTTTTTAATGAATCGCATCCGAAACATCTGTTCTCAAAATTAGCTGACCTATTTTTTTGACAAGTTTAAATAAATAGTAGGATTTTTAGAATATGGACTTTAAAAGACCAATTTGTAGTGCATTAATAAAGTACCTCATGAGTTTTGCTGTCTTTCTGAAAATTCATAAGTAAGCACCAACTTTTGGCATGCCATTTACTAAATCATACAAAATCTGTTCCTTCAGTTAATCTGGACTTGGTAATTTATGATTATTACTTAGCTTTAAGACCTTGAAAACTATATTATAAACCTAAGTTTTGAATAATTACTTCCTGTTCGCAAATGCGTTTTTTACTTATTCATATGGTTAACATTGGCTGGTTGCCATCGTATATTTACACGAGATTTCATTTCAATTTAAATATTTTTTTAGAAGATCGCTGAACAACGATCACTCAGCGCCACCTAACGCTAAAATCCTGTTCGAAAGCTTTCGGGCAACCGAATAAAGCTTTTTCGAACTAAATGCCTCAATTTTCCCACAGAGAGCGCTAAGAAAAGAGCTTTGGGCGGGTAAAAATTCAAAATAAAAAAAAAAACTGATCCAGCAAAGGAAAAATCGAACCAGTTGGAGAATTCCAATTATTATACGATAGGATAGTAAAACAAATAGATCGTTTTGAATTGATTTATTGCAATTGTCGACAAGAAAGAAACACAAGTAATACTATACTCCCTCAGCATGAACGTAGTGGGGGGTTTTTAGTTTTGATATTTCGCATTCAGTCAAAACCAAATAACAGAATTAAAGGACACGCACACACACAATAAAAATGTAAAAACCTTTGGCATGAACAAATCATAAGTAAATAAATATAGATATATATAAATATGCATAAAATTTATGTAGCTTAATATCTAAATCCACGATTTGTGCTCGAAACGTTCAAACTTCCGATGGTGCTCGCCGCACCCAAAGGATTCATGGCGTTGCAAGCGTAGCTTCCATTATCAACTGTAAATATAAAGAATCATAAAACGGTGGGGGAAACGATTAACGATCTCTCTCGCCGAGGCTGGCAGTCAAACTACGAATTGCATTGCTTACCCGGATAGGCCTGGGGCAATGTTAGACGGCACACGCCGTTCCGGTATTCAATGATATGCCGACGACTGCTGCTGCTGCTGCCACTGTTTCCGTCCCACTGGTCTAAATTAGATCCGTTGTGCGTCCAGCTAATCTGCGGCTGCGGATGCGCCTGCACAATGCACTCGAACCGTGCTGTGCCACCCACACCCACCGCAATGTCTTTCAGTGGCTGCCACACAGCGAAAGAGAAGGAGAGAGAGAGATTTTAGCTTGGACTGTCCGCGGGTCAGGTTAATGACTTCACTTACCGTTATGAATAATGGCGGCCTTTGTGCCAGCTCATCGCGATTCAAATGGGCATTGACTGGCTCCGTATTGGGCAATTCCGGCACTAATGATGTTGGACAAAGGACATTAGAAACTGCAGCTTTTGTTGCCGGGCTAGCCAGCGGTCCATTAGTGAGATTAACGCACAGCAAGGCAAACAACGAGCAACGGGTTTATTTACATAAACATTCTTTTTAAATTGTATACGTTTCAATTCACTTTAAAGCACAACACATAAACAAACAAACGTGCCACAAGACACAAAGTAATTCATGCAAAAAACAACGGTTATCATGCAGTTTGATGGGGTTAGCAAAGAGGCACTTAAATCAAGTATGCGCCGTGATTAAACGACTTCTGTTAAGACTCAATGACGATTGCAAAGCCAATGGCGGCAGACACCAGCAGCCATCTTCTATAAATAATCTCTGAATAGACGTGGTCAATTGGACGTGGTCAATTGGACTTGAATTGACTCCATTTGAGTAAACACGCCTCGAGGACTTTTCAAACTCACTGAATGAGTTAAAGTTCACTCGAACTATTAGCATAACACCTAATTTAGGCACTTATCATGGAATTTCTTCTCTAAGATCTTATTCTTGAATTGCAGTAAACTTTACAATGCGTTCAATCAAATCTATACTTTATCAGACTTTTTAGCAATCCTGCTTGAATAACAAAATTCCATTACTAATAATTCTTCGCTGCTGCTGGTGACCGCGACCAATAAGTGAGATTAACAACAACAAGAACGACAATGTGTCCTAGACTAGTTGACAACATCGATAGATAGCCTGGATTAGATTGGATTGCATCCGCTTGCGATGGCATCCTTGCCACTCAATCAATACCTGTGCGCACCATCTGCTCGGGCAGACGCGGTGCATGCGCATGCAACCGATCTAGATGAATGTCGAGGCTGTGGCAGTTGGGAAGACTGTAGCGCTTCTGGGCATAGATGCGTGGCGCCATCGCCTTGACACGCCCATAGCTGCGACGCGGCATCTCGCTGTCGGAGCTGTAGCCCTGAGTGCGTTCATGTTGCACCGGTATAACTAACTCATTGCCGGCGGCTAGCTTCAGCGGATACGGGGCATGGCGAACAGGGTGGCTGCTGGAGGAGTTGTTGAGGCTGTTGTTGTTGTTGCTGGTGCCGCCTTTGCTGTTCCACTGGCTGCTCACGAACTTGTGGCCCTCGCCGGGAAAGAGTATGCCGAACTCGTAGCCAAAGTCATATTTGAAATAGATTAAACCGGTATTGGGATCGACGCATTTGGTGCCTTTTGGTTTGGTTTTTGGTTTTTGTCGACAATTGGAAAGGTTTGTATAAAACTTAATATTTAACATATACAAAATAAGTTGTTTTTTGGTTGTTAGTAGAAAAAAGCACTCAAAACTAAGAATATAATTTTCAAATCTTCCATATCAAATCTCAACTTTCAATACCAATTAAAGTGGAACCAATTTATGTTTTTGGGTATGTCTACTGCGATTTTAGTATAGTTTAAAGCGAGTGCTCACTGTACTTACCATACTGGGATACACGTGATTCATCTCTGTAGGCCTGCGGCTGATTGCTGCCCTCGCTGGGCGCACGCCTGAATCCTGGACGCAGTCCAGAATTCGAACTATGCATATCCTTGCTGACTTCCTCGATAAACTGATGCGACTTCTGCAGGAACGTGGAGCCCATTCGCCGGCCCTGACCCTCCGCCTGCTGCTGCAGCGAACTGTAGCCGGCAGAGTGTGGCAAGGTGCCGCCTCTTAGCTGCTGCTGCTGCTGCTGCTGATGCTGCTGCTGATCCGTTTGATCCATGGATCCATCTGGCAACCTATTGTTGGTATACTGTTGCCGCATTGTGCTGTTGCGATTCAGGGACTGGGTGCGATGCGATGTGGTCACCGTGCTGCCACCTCGCTGCTCCTTGCGCAACGTATTCACATCGACAAGGATCTTGCTAGGCATCTCCGGTCCACGATCAAACTCCATGGGCGACAGCACCCGCTCGTATGTGCGCGGCAGGCTGCAGGAGCGACCGCCAGACTGTGGCGCTGCCACACGACGATAACCCTTCGTCAGGCCATCGCCACAGGGTGACCACAGGGGCTGAATCCTAACGCCCTCCACCTCGCTCTCGTAGTCGCTTTCACGGAACTCGCCGGGTGTAAACTTGGTAGGCGTGGCCGGGGGCGGCAGGTGTGACTGACGCGAGGGCGTGCGACTGCCCGCCGGACTATAAGGGAAGGGCTCCAAGGCAGGCTGTTGCTGCAGTTGCTGCTGTTGTTGATTGTCAAAGTGAATTGTTCGCCTCGTCTGCTGCATGTTAACAACGCGCTGGGAGCTCTCCGTCGACTCGTGCATCTGCATCACATTCTTCGTCTCGTGGGCCACCTTGGCCGTGTGTAGTGGGGCACCAGCTACGGCATTGTAATACATGGTCGGATGTGGACGTGATGTGGGCAGCGGTTGCTGCTGCTGTTGAGTTGCTGCTATGAACTTGGCTGCCACCGGCTTGGGCTTGAAGACATGTTGCTGTTGTTGTGGCTGCTGTTGACTTGAATGGTACTGCTTGGAGCTGGTCTCCGTTTTGATCTCGTGGCGTATCTCCCTGCCAATGGGTTCGAATTTGGGACGCGTGTAGCTGCCCAGCTCGGCTGGCATTGGCTCAAACTCCATGGGCGATGGCGTCACTACCACCACAGGCGATTTGTGGCCATTGGCGATGTTGGTGCGAGGTGTCGGTGTCGGTGGGAATACCACGCGATAGCCTTTGATATCCGAGTCGGATTCATTGGCACGCGACACCGAACGGAAACGTTCGTCCACCTCGCTGCTGTAGTCACTGAATTCCGTGGCGGGTGTTTTACGCTGTGCCGGCACCGGATTGGGCTGCGGCTGGCTAATTAGAGGCGTGGCATTCGACGATGAGAACTTGGTCTCGTGGTGTGTGGAGCTGCTGCTGCTCTGCTGCATGTTGCTCGTCATGTTCGACGACGTGTATTTGTAGTTCTGCGAAAGAGATGCGTAAAATGTTTATTGGGGATCGCATTTTAGATTAAACATGTTGTTAGTGAACAAATAAAATGTGTTACTTGTCAGGCAAATGCATGAAAATAGTGAGTAAAGTGTGGAAATCAGTGCGGACCAAGCTTTTGCTTGAGCTTTCACATGTACACAAGAGAGCTTTTGTGCTTTCATACGTAACGTTAGCAATTGCATTGGAGAGCTTTCATTGATCTACACAAGCGCAAAAGTTATCGATGTGTGTTTTGAAGGCACTGATTACACTTAAAACATTACAATAGTTTAGGAAAACAACACAAACATATAAAGTAAGGCGAAACATATAGAATAATATAAATGTATGTATTTAAATATATATATATACGCAATTTCTTAAATGGTTAGTTTTCAAAAAATATCGAAAAACAAATCGCAATGTTAAATATGGCAATGTGCTTAATGGCAGTTCAGCTAATGCTTATGAGAGTTAGGGGCAAGCCAGCAGCTTATGAGGATGGTTAGACAAGGACAACAACAACAAAGAGATATACAGAGAGCGAGAGCGACAAAAACACATTGATTGTGTGCTACACATAACAACAACAACAACAACGAGAACAACACATTTAGAGACAAGATTAGACGGAGAGATTGAGAGATCTATGCGAACCTTCGCCTCCTGACTGTAGCTAGTTTGGGTTGGTGGTGCAGCCTGTGGCGTAAAGTACAGCTGTGCCGGTGGCTCAGGCTGCATTTTGGGTGGTGCGGCATTCGCTGAAGATGAAGACTTTGTCTCATAGAAGCTAGTCTCCGACTTGCGATAACTGGAGTGCTCCTCCGTGTCGGCAGCGTAGCCACTCGACTTGAACGATGTCTCCATGGTGGCCTGTTGCTGGCGTGCTCGATTTCCCGGCTCGTCGGACTCGCTGCCACTGTACTTGTAGCGGTCGCTCTCGTAGTCACTCTCGTAAAGCTCCCGGGGACCAAGGCGGTTGGGCATCACCGGTGGCGGTGGACGATAGGCGGATCCATTCGATTTGGTTGGTGGTGCGACGGGGGTAAGAGTGGGCACCGAATGTGGCAGCACCTTGCTGGGACCCTGTATCAAATTCTGTTCCAATTTCTGCTCCATACTCTCCACCAACGAATGGCGACGCACCTCCTCCTGCTGCTGTGGCTGCTTCGGAGTATAGCAGATCTCTGGCGGAGTGCCCGGTTCAAGCTGCACGTTGATCAGCCGAGTGACTGGCGCCGCTGTGGGCGTTGTTGGTGCAGCTGGCGTTATATTTCTGGCCACCTGTTGCACCAGGAAGGGTGCATTTAACTCCTTTGTAGGCGTCGGAGTGGACAGCTTAGTAACGTTGATCTGTTGTTCCGGCTTCTGCTCCACTGCGACTCCGATCGGTGTCCACAGCTTAGACATGGCCACGCCTTCAGCCGATGGTTTCGGGGATGGCGAACGTGTATTTTGCTGTGCTGGAGTAGCTAGCACCGCAGCCGGACGCACAATGGGCTGACCGTATTCCACTTTTACCTCCTTGGTTAATGTGGTCTCCTGTTGCACACTTGTCAGATTAAGGGGTGGTGGAAAGACGGGGACACCGCCTTGTGGTGGTTGCTCCATTGGCTGCACTTCCTGTAGGAGCTTGATCTTCTCCTGGATGAGCGGTGGCTTGGGCAACTGCTTCTCGCCTTTGGGAGTGTAGCAAATCTCTGGCGGTGCTCCGGGTATGAGATTCATGCTTCTTAATTCTTCGGCCAGGCTCTGAGCCTGAGGTTGACGCACCAGCGTCTCCAGTGGCCTCTGGGCCAGTGGGTTGGGTCGCTGGGTGACGCTCTCCTCGTCCATCTTCTTAAAGTACTCGAAGGAAGAAGACGATTTCTTTTCGCTGGTGCTGCTCTCATATCTGGTGTTGATTTGCGTATGCATCTGCGGTGGTTGTTGTGAATGTGGCTGCTGCAACTGCAGTGGCTGCTGGCCAAAGGGTGTTGCCACCACAGGCGTACAGGGTTTGGGTGGCACTTGCGGTGGGATTCGTGTAATGCCAGTCTTTAAACTGGTCTGTGTATCGGTCTGATCTATGCTGGCAGTGTTATTATTATCGATGGTGTTGGTGGTAGTTGGTGTCTTTGGTCGTGAACTCAGCTCTGGCAGGTCGAGATACGTCGATTTGTGCTCTAGTCGCATCGTTGCCTCGGTGGTGCAACGATGCTCAGTGGTTACTTTCGACTCGGACAGGCCATGCAGATCGTTGGCAGTGGTTGTATCGCTTTGATTGGTCTGATAAGACTGGGGCTGTGTTGTCGGTACGATTGATGATACGATTCAGATACAGATTCGGATATATGTATGTATATATATGTGAGTATTTATGTTGTTTGCATGAGAACCCATGTTGTATGTAGTGAGCAAAGCGAAACGAACAACGTCGAAATCAATGAGAGAAGAAATTCACAAGATTTGTTTATTATATATGTATAAATCATGTCAAGAACGTAACAAATCGAATAAATAATTTTAAGTATATAGTATATAGAATAGAATAGATTTGACAGTTCGATAGAGTTATAAAGTAAGTAGGTGGGATAATAGATTGATCGATAGATAGATCGTTGCTGTCATAAGATAAATACAATATCAGGTGGATATGGCAGATAATCGTTTTTTTGTTTGTTGGTTTTTTTAAAAATTGAGCACATGCAAACTTACTTCAGTTTTGAATTCACTAGTTGCCGGCGTCTCGTAGACGATCGTCCTGACCACCTCCTGCATGCGTTCCGGAGAGGGCTCCAGTATGGCACAGTCCGCAATGCTCTTGGCCTCGCCGCCAGCATTGGTGGCCCTCACCATATACTTGCCAGAGTCCGTCGTTTGTGCTGCACAACAGGGAAAGTGAAGAACCCATTTAGTAAGTAACTAGGAACTCTTTATCCTTGCTCAAGAATTCCTTAGTAGTCTTAAGAAGCAGTAGATTAGATTGCTCACCTCTCTCGATGATCAGCTTGTAGGAGTTGCCCTGAGCAAGCAGACGATGCTCGGAGATGCCAGCATCCTTGATTGGCACTTCGTCCTTGAGCCAAGTGACTGTTGGTTCCGGCAGACCAGTGACTTCCACTTCCATTATCAATTTCTCACCCTTTTTGCTAACCTGTGCCTGCAACCGTCGACCGAAGACTGGCGGAAAGATGGTCTCTGAAAAATGACAGAAGTCAGCAGCAGCAGTCATTAGCAAAGGAATTGGCCAACATTTGTGGTCCATGTGTTGTGGTTTACTTCTAGTTCTGCCGAACCACTTTCAATTAAAAGCCACAACACACACAACCAAACAGCAAATGCTAATCCAATAAAAATCTATATTAGTTTTTGTATGTCATTGCAACATATCTTAAAGAGCTCGCTAAAATAATTTACTTGTACAGTCGACAGAATGATCAGCGAAAATGAGTAATTCATTCAGACAGGCAGTAAAAATAATTTTATTTTATTTTCAACCGCACAAGACGACAAGTCCGCTAAGCAGCGAGTAAATGAACAAAAACTTGTGTTCAACAGAATTTACATAATTATTGCCCACTTCTCTACACCCCCACCCCCACACGAGAAAACTACAAATAATTTAGAAATTTTTGTGTAGAAAAAAAGGAAAAAATGAAAATCGTTTGCATTGGGCAAGTTTTTTTCCTAGGAGCAGAAAAATATTTTTGTGAATATAAACAAAAAGAGTGAACGCCACCTAAAAACTCATCAATATATGCAAATGGCGGCATTGACGTTTGTGGATCTATTGACGCCCCCGACAATGACACTTTAATGCTCCCCAACTGATTGATGTGGCGCATCCCCGGACGGACGTACAAATATTGACATACGATATAGGCCATATGTATGACCCCATTTTATTATATATACTATACTCTTTGGTTAGCTCATTATTTCTTGGAAATTAATTAAATTTAGCAGCTAAGATTCAGATTTGCAATCTATATATTTATATATACTCTACTTACTTTTCACAACCAGATCCGCTGTACTTGTTGACTGACCCACCGCATTGGATGCGGTGACTGCGTAGCGTCCAGCATCTGCCACGCCCACCTCCTTCAGTTCAATTGTCACACGATTGCACTTGTTGGATATCTTTGTGTGTGCATTGTCGAACAGTTGGCCACCGTTCTTCTCGACCTTGATCTCGGGCGAGGGATAACCATCGTAGATGGCCTCCATGCTCACATTGGCGCCCTGATCCACAATTTTGCCCGTCAGTGGTGTGGTGAAACGTGGTGCAATCTCTTTGCGCAGACGGGTCGGCGATTCGGGCATCGTCACGGCAGGCAGCGGTGAGGATCCATTGGTGGACTGGACCAGCGTAAAGGATTTCTGCTGTACGCTGGGAGTGCTCATCTCCTTGCTCTTGTGCAGCTCCTGGTAGTGATGGCTCTCAACGATCTCTGGTCGCTGTTGGCCCAGCTGCTTGAGCGACTGATCAATGTGCGCCGAGGAGTGATGAACCTCGGTTTGTGGCACGTTGCCCTCGTACGAATTCACCTGCGATGTGGAGGTGGTGGTAAATGTTTGCTTCTTGATCGTGACACGCGAGGATTCAGTATTGTGCTCCTGGGTCATTGACTGCACATTGCTGCTGGCAGGTGGACCGCTGCCAATGATATTGAGGAAGGCAACACAAGTCGCTTTGCCCGCCTCGTTCTCGGCAACGCAGCTGATCTTGCCGACAGCATCATGGGTCAGTTGCTGTATAGTCAGGACCTGACGGTCACCACTGGTGGATACCAGAAAATTGTGTCCATGCACCGGCTGATCGTTGAAATACCAATGCACCTTGGGCGTCGGCTTGCCAAGCACGATGCACTCGAACTTGACGACATCGTCAATGTGCGCCTGCTTGTCACTGAAGAGCTCCTTGAACTCGGGGCACACATGTCGCTCGACAATCTCGACAGATGATTGACTACCCCGACGATTCTCTGGTGCATTCACCGACTTGACAATCAGATGCGAGAAACACTTGGCATCGCCAGCATTGTTCGAGACCTTGACCGTGTAGACACCTTTGTCGCTGGCAGCCACATTGTTGAGGATCAGCTTGAATATGCCGGCCTCTGCATCCGATTTTGTAGTCACACGGTCATCCAGTTGCAGTACCTTGTTGGTCAGATACCACTGTGCTCGCAACGGTTGATCGCCACTAGTCTGCACCTCCAGCACCACCTGCTCCCCCTCGTCGACGAGCACATCCGAGAGTAATCGCTCGAATTTCGGTTGCGTATCCTTGGGCAGCGATTGGCGTTCTGCATTTGCTCGTGTCGCTGGCTCCGACATGTTCAGCGGCGTCACCTTCAGATCACAACTGCTCGATGCCTCACCCGCCGAGTTGATGGCAACCACCTTATAGTTGCCCGCATCCTCTTGGTACACCTCCTGTATGAAGAGAGAGCAGCGATCGCCCTGGAAGAGCAGCTGCACATCTGCCGACTCCTTGACAGGTCGCTCATTGTGATACCAAATGACCTCCGGTTCCGGTTGACCTACAATCACGCAATCCAAACGCACGGGCTTCCCCTCAAAAATGGATACATCCTTGAGCGGTATATGGACCGCCGGCCTGATGGGCTCAATGTCACTGGCCATCTCGGAATCGGACGTCTCGTTTGGCAGACGACCCTTAACAATGATGTTGCAACTGGTGTATGCCTCGCCAGCCAAGTTTTTAGCACTCAACACGTAGGATCCGGCGTCGTTGGGATAAGCTTGCGGTATTATGAACGTAACGCGGCCGTTTTCATACTGAAAATTCAAAAATTAAAATTGAAATATTTTACACATTGTGTATCTACATTTGTAGCTGTGTATTCACCACATGGTGAATAAGGCGGATACAAATACAGCTAATGGCCAATGCTTTCAATTTGTGCCAGTTTCTGTGCTTTGTATGGTTTTTGCAATCTAATTTTCATTTTACACCCATTCCCACCCCGCCCCCACCAACAAAATTTATTTATGTTTAACGCGCGGATACGCGGTCCGCGAGTGCGTTGTATCCGGCACGGCATTTTCCACCGTGATAATATTTGTTTATTTTTGCCAAAAACTGGAAAAGCGCTTTTGTTTAGCCCCAAATTACAGGAAGCGTCTGAGAGCAGAGGTGTTGTTCCACTTCAATGGAACAATATTAGTATAGACACATATATAATCGATGTTTTATTGTATAAAGTGGCACTCGTTTAATTGTTTAATCTGCTAAGCGCAATGAGATCATGTTTGCTTTGTCAAAAAGCCAATTAAAAGCAATGAAATCATTTTGCATTTGGCCAAAAGCGTTTTTCTCTTTATAAAAATCGCAAAATTAAATAAAAAAAAAAATTGTTTGCATATAGTATAAACACACACACACACACACATGGATCTCTGGTGTGTGTATACATATGTTGTGCTGAAAAACGGCGCCCACAATAAACAAATTGGCTGACAGCGCCCACGACGAACGATGACTGTGGTGAATTGGATTTGTGCCGCCCGCACGGCTCGTTGCACTTGCCACGGCGCAAGATGACAAAAAAAACAAAATAATAAAAATAACAATAATAATAACAGCAATATTGCAACTGAAAAACGTAATATTTTGTCTTAGGCTGCCTAATTTACAGTTTTGCATGTGGCCGAAACGCACACACTGTAGTGTATACTATGCGTCGGCGTATTTTTAAAACATTTGCCTTGAATTTGTTGCGGTTTTTGATTTTTTTGATTTTGTTTTTTTTTTGCAATCAGATACAGATACAGAAGCGCCTATCTAATGATGGACCCCCTCAGCTCTGGATGTGGATGTGGTGATAGGCGCACACGCAATGCTGACGTCAGCATCCAAAGCATCCATCTAGAAACATGTTCATTGAGTATTTCATGGAACTAAATGCTAACTCAAATAAATGTACATATATATAATATATATGTATGTATATTCATACGCCCACAACTTTTCTGGTTCTGGTTATCCAGCAAAGTTTGTTAATATACACAGCGTTATACATCCGTATGATCGGGCGATCAGACAATTGTACTCTGTGCCATATTTTCCTTTCTTTTTTTTTGCTGTATACAAATATTATTCCTATATATGAGAGACAGAATAAGTACAACAGTTGGGCCTGGAAATTGTATTGCGCACGAAATAAATCCAAAATTTCGAGCAGAATAATATACATATGCAAAAGTTGAAGAAATCCAAACATATTTTGGCACAAGGGTACTTGAAGTTCACATTGTTTAACCAAAACTTTCCCATTTCAGTCAATCAGAGGATTTTACTCACTTTCGAGTCGCGTGGCTGGAACGGTTTGCCATTGTGCATCCAGCAGACCTCGGGCATGGGAATTCCACTGACGAGTGCCTCCAGTTTGACCTTTTGACCGACACGCGCCATCGCATTCTGCAGTGGCACCTTGAAGCACGGCAGTTCAGTGGGTTCCAGTGCTGTAAAGCGATTAGTGTTTTCAGTGTTTAGCAGTTAGCTCAAAGTCAACTGTGTCATAATTCAACTTACGTTCCACAATCAAACTAGCCGAGCAGTGCTCGATGCCAGCAGGATTTGAGGCACTGCACGTGTAGACAGCATCATCCTCCAGGAAAACCTCATCAAAGCGCAACGTGGCCTCGCCGTTGTTGTAGCTGATGACGTAATCGGGCGAGTCGTCGATGCACTTGTCATTCTTAAACCATTGCACAGTGGGCAGCGGGACACCAGTGACCACGCAGGCGAACTGGAAGGATGTGCCCTCGGTTGCCTTGCCGCTCTCGAGGAAGCGCACGATGCGTGGCGGCACCAGCTGCAGCTCGGCAGCATTCTCACGCACCGTCAGTGTGGCATTAGTGTCGCAAGTGCCGACCAAATTGGAGGCGCGACAACTGAAGCGTGCCGTGTCAGCGGCAAAGGTCTCCTCAATGACCAGGCGACAGATGCCCTTGTCAAAGGTGGTCTTATAGTCCGCATTGGTCTGTATGCTGATGCCATCCTTGAACCACTCCACACTCGGCTCAGGAGTACCTGTCACCTCGCATTCAAAGACGAAGCGTTCACCCTCGCGGGTCAGCGCATCCTTCAGCGGGCGCACAAACAGGGGCGAGGCATAGCGGAGTTCCGTAAATATCTGATTCACTTGGATATCCTTGCGAATGTTCTCGGTGACAATGCGCTGCTGATCCACCTGATCGCGTAGCGTTTGCAGACGCGTTATTTCCTCGCGCTGAATGCGTGACTCATTCTCCCGTTTTTGCCTGGACTCCTCATCGCGCTGCAACCTGATCTCCTCTTCTCGTTTCTGTCTGATCTCCTCCTCGCGCTTCATGCGGATCTCCTCCTCGCGCATCATGCGGACATCCTCGGCGCGTTTGGTCTGCAGACGTGCCTCCTCATCGCGCAGAGCTTGCATGCGCAGCTCCTCCTCCCGCTTGGCAATGTCGCGCAACGTTTGGATGCGTTGCTCCTCCTCGCGAGCAGACTGTTCTCGAGCTTGTTGCTCCCTGACCGCCTGCTCACGCACCGCCTGCAGTCGGGCCTCCTCCTCTCGCACAGCCTGCTCCCGCAGCGATAGTTGGCGGGCTGCCAGCTCGCGCTGCGCTTGTTCAATGGCCGCCTGTTGACGCTGTGCCTCCAGACGCGTTTGCTCCTCTCGCACCAATCGCTCCTTGGCCTCCGCTTCGCGCATCGCCTGGTCCCGTTCCGCCTGGTCGCGTGCATCCCGCTCTCGCTGCTCCCGCTGACGCTGCTCCTGCTTCAGACGCTCCTGCACAACATTGATGTCCATCTTAAGTTTGATAAACGACTGGAATATGTTCATCACATCGTTGTACAGCGTTGAAACCTTGCTCATGTCGTGCGCACAGTGCGAGGCGCTGTCCAGTTTGGAGCGCAATGCCGCCTCCCGACTGGTCACATACTTCTCAATGTCGTTGACCAAATTGGCGGCTTCGACTTCATCCCGTAAATAGGGCACCTTGTTGGAGACGCTGTTGTAGAAGTAACTCACCTCGCGGTACTCCGCATCGATCTTAAAGAGTTGATTATTATGATTAGTGAATTAAAGTTGTATTAGTTTCAGTGTATTTTTACCTTTTCGACCGCTTCGAAAAACTCGCTTGCCTGATTGAGGCTCTTTCGTTTCTGTTTCACTTGATCCTTGAAACTCTGCCATTTCTCGTTGAGCTTGCGCAGTTCGTCCTTAACATAAGATTCGCTTTCCGGATTGCTGATGAGCAGCTGCTGACTTGTCGACTCTGTGAACTTCTCGATGCGTTTCTCGAGCAGCTTTGCGGGGGATGGCAAAAAATAAATATCATCGTTAAAATGTTGACAAAAATATCACAGCCCTCTAATTAACCCATTAAGCAGCAGCTGAAACAAATGTCTGGGTAAATAAACACACACACGCACACACACGCACACACACAAATGTACACACGCACAAGTGCAGGCCGTCGAGCGCAGCGAAAATGAGCTTAAAAGATACTTTCGTATCTGCCTAGGCCACAAATCCATAAAAATCAGAACGTTAAAAGCAATTTATAACAGCAAATGTGCAGCTAAGAGAAGTGAATATTTAAAACAGCCAAGTGGCAAGCATTCAAATTTGTTTCTTTCTTTTTTTCATGACTTGTTGTATCTTTAGCTGTGTATCTGTAGCTGTGTGCATCTCTGTGTATCTGTGGGCTGTATCTGTATCTGTATCTGTATCTGTATCTGTATCTGCTGCAAGATGTATTTCCCAAGTTTTTAATTACAAACTAACGACAGCTGCCGCTGTCCGTTCAACACTGCGCTGACAGCGACAACATTTTGAAAGTTGAATTTGAATTTGTACTTATTTTCGAAAAAATGTCTCAACGCTTTTGGAAATTTGATGAATGAGTCGGGGCTGCCACCAGCCACGCAACTGAAACTGTATGTGTTGATTTGAGTTGCGACCACCCAAAAAAGGGGCAACAGGCAATGCGCAAAATGAAAAAGGGGCAACACTATTTCCACATGCTTTTTGGATAGGACTATTGATACTACTAGGTCTACAACTAGGCTACCTCCATTTTGTGCGCTGTTTGACCCCAACGTCGCTGATGTGGCGTCGATTTCGATATTTGTGGCATTGAACACTAGAAATTAATATTAACGTTAAATACCTGAGATTTCTCGCAATCAGTTTCAATTTTGTTTATCTTCAAACTATAACAATGCTGTGAATCGTGTTGCACTAGTTGGGAAAGTTCACTCACCTCAATGGTCCGTTCAAAATACTCGAATGCCAGCGACGTGGTCTTTGCAGCAGCTAAACTATCCACACTCTGTCCGTTGATATCGTGCAATTGCTTGCTGACGCTGTCCAGACTGCGATCAATATCCTCCAGATCGTTGCGGAACAGCTCGATCTTCTCGAGACGCTCCAGAGACGACATCGTCGCGCTGCTGTTCGACTCGAAGTGAATGCGCAAATTCTCTAACAACTTCAGAATGCGATCCGTGTCGATTTCGCGAGCGCCAGGCGGCTCCAATATGCGCACCCGATCGATCAGCAGTTCGGATTGTGTGATTAACGATCTAAATTTATCCATGCACAGATCGCGGAATTTCTCATGCTCGGCAATGGTGCGATCCACGCCCGATGGTTTTGGCTGCTGCTGCTGGTGCTTGGCAAAATAGGCATCGATCTCACGGCGCAACTGCACAATGTTCTCGAGGAACTGCAGCACACTCTCCAACAGGGTGCGATAGTCGTACTTGATGCCATCCAACTTTGCCTTCAGCATGCGCAGATTGTTGATCACCTGCTCGATCTTGGAGATCGACTGCTGATCCTTTGTCTGTATGCCCAGTGTGGTTTGGATGCGCTGTTGAATCTCCTCCTGTGCTCGCTCGATATCAGCTGTGACATGGGAGAGCTTCTCGCGTGTGCTCGTCAACAGTTGCTTGGAGTCCAAGCTGGATGTGCTGAACACCGGATACAGTTGTGTATCCACCTGTGTGCTCTTCGCCACAATCTGCGGGAGGAGAAACATTGGAAATGTTAACAGGAGATCTTCAAATGATAAACTAGTTTCGGAGACTTACTTCCTCATTATCACTCATGACTTTCTCCAGTAGATATTCAACTTCGCGCTTCTCCGCAATGCTCGTTGTCCAATTTTCCAGACTGCTCGTCACGTCGACTTGCCGCTTACTGAAGCTGTTCAGCGTCTCTTCCACTGCCTGCACAGAGGATTTCGTCTCGAGATCTGGATCCACAATCTACGCAGTGTCGTTAAAAATAGCACAAAATAAAATCAGTTTCATGTATTTTTTCTTCTTCTTTTTGGACTATTTTTTTCTTTTAGTTTTGCGTTTGCCTTTTTGGTTTTCTCAAAATTTCGTCTTCAAGTGTCTTGACTGACAAGTTGGGAATATTTCGAAGAAAGCGTGTGGCACGTGGCACGCATCTGCCTATGGCCAGGGTCTGACGCGTTCTGGCGCACAAGAGTCCAGAGACCAGACAAGACCAAGACCCGAGATAGGTCTCTCTATCTATAGACAAGGCAGCGCGAATTGTATTTTTGCTTTTATTTATGGACTCAACTCTCGACTCGAGGCGTCGCCAGCCAAGCGAATTTTCTAATTTCAAATTTTCTATGCGACTGCGTCGTCGCTCTTTCCCCCTACGCCCCTCAGCCCAGCATCCCCTGCAGCAAAGTCTGCGCATCATGTAAGTGGGAAAATGGCGTTGTCGTTTCTGATATATGTTTATGGTGTGGCTATGGTTAAAACCGAAATCATATTGTTGGAAATTTATGTGGCAGGTAAAATAAAGTTGCTGACTGCACGGCTTGGCCAAGATGCAATCAGCACCTCAAATTGTTTTTAGCCATGTACAGATAATACACTAACAAAACTGTGAAAACTACACAGGTAGCAAGAGCTTAAATGGCAACTGGGAAAATTTCGATTTATGGGATATATGAGAAAATACCAACTCTTGTAGAAAAATAATCTTTAACTTATTAAATCATTGTCTCCTACTCTGTGCCATAGTTTAAATACCTGTTTAGGGATGAGCATAAAAATAAGCTAACGACCATCGGTTTGGTTGTTTTTGCAAAAAGGCAAAGCACTCTAAAAATAGCAGGCGTTGCATCATGTTTGGGGCATATTAGTCTAGTCTGGATCCTACAGACAGATGGCAAATGTGCAAGCTGTCAGCAGCTGACATCAGCGGTTAGTAAAACAAAAACGTAGACGCAACAAAATGGAAAAGAAGAAGAATTTGACATGCAAAGCTCTGCCCTGACATTAGAGAATTCCAACAAAAAAAAAATAGATATATATAAACACTATCTGTATTGAGAGATTATACGGACTTTCAAGTTGATGAATCGCTGGCCGGATGACTTGAGTTCGGCGTAGCTGGCGGCGATGTTGGCCCATGTGGCCTCAAGGAACTGCAACTTGTGCTCGTCGGGCGTTTGCAGCAGCTGGCGCTGCAAATGATCCAGTTGACTAGAGAGCTCATTGGCCTGCTCGAAGAACTCAATGAGCAGTGAGACGTAGTCGACGCGCTTCAGCACCAGATCCTTCAGCTCTATCCAGTGTTTGTGCAGCGACTCGGCCTTGGAGTCCACATCGTAGCGCTGCTGCGGACTGAGTGACTCCAGATGCTGTTTAATCGACTCCAGCAGCAGATTGATGAGTTCACCTTTGATCTGTTAAAAGGGATGGATGAGTGAGTGTTTCTGAAAGTTAGGTCTGCCAAGTTACCTCAAGATCCTGCATTAGCTCATGATGTTGCAGTAGGAACTGCTTGGCCTGATGCAGATTGCGACCCATGCTGACGCTTTGCTGCAGCTGCAGGTGGCCGGAGGCACGCAGCCATGCGAGCAGTTCGTTGTGCTGGGCCAGAAATTCGGACAGTGCCCGCTGGACACGTTGATGATCCTCGGTGCTGTGCGCACAGATACCCTCCACATACGCCTTGCGGTTCTCCAGTTCGTCGAGGACACGCTTAATGCCCTGTGTCTCCGACTGCGTGCGTCCCACTTCATCCAGTATGCCGTAGCCGAGACGCAGTGGCTCCTCCGTGAATGTGCGCACATCACGCGATACCTTGGCAAACATGGCATAGCTCTCGGGTGAATTCGGTGGCAATTTGACGCTTGCCAGCTCCAGCTCAAGCTTCTCCAGCACGCTGAGTGTGTGCTCCGCCTTGGCAAAGAAATCCCGTGACTGCTGAAGCCAATGCTCCCGCTGATCCACCAGATCCAGGTGCTCCGTACAACCACTGAGCACTGCATAGGCGCGTGCACAATCCTCATCCCCTGCAAAGTGACCAGATGCCTGAACTTTCTCCTTGGCTCTAGTGATTTTCAGAGCGCGATCTCGGAGCAACAGCGCCTGCTGTTTCCACTCCCGATACTTGAGCAAGGCCTGATTGGACGAATGCTCGCATTCTCCCAGACTGTACATAGTGTTCAGCTCATGCCTGGCGTGCTGAAGCGCTGCCTCCAGTTCGATGAGCTCACGTCCGAGCAGCTTCAGAGCCAGACACTGCTCCAGTTGCGTTTTGCGCGTCTGCCACTCCAACTCCAGTGAATTCCGGCGATCGTGCAACGCCTCCAGCCACTGCTGGACTTGATGCACGGCTCTTGTTGCATCGCGCTTAATGTGCTCCGGTCGTGTGTCCAGCGTCTCGAGCTTCTCCAGCTCCTGCAACTGAGCCAGCAGCTCATTGCCATCCTTGAGAGCTGCCATCACACCAGTGAGCATATCAATGCGCAACTGCTTGAATCTGTTTAGGAACTCTTGAACGCCAGCCACCTCGGTGGGAAGCGATGTCTCGCTGCAGGCCAGCTCCAGCTGATCCATGCGCCGGAAACACTGCGTCATCTTGTCGTGAAACTGTGTGCACAAGTGTAATATATGCTGGCGATCGTGCAACAGATTCAATATATCCTGCCAGATGACGTTCAGTGTATCCGCCATGGCATTGACTAGCTCCGAGCTGATTCGTTTGCTGGCCAGCAACTTGTCGGCCTTTTGTACGAACTCCTCCATCGGACCGGGCAGGTTCTAAAATAAACGCAACTTGGTTAGATCAAGTTATTGATGGGTTGGTTTTTGTGTCGGGATTTACCTGTAGATTGCGCAATGTTTCATCGTGCTCCCTTTGCATGTGCAGCGACTCATCCAAGTTGTCACCAAGCGCTGTGATCTTTGGCTCCAACTCAACCACCTTGATGTAAATCTTATCGGGGCTCTGTAAGAAGTTGAAATAACAATCGTATACATGGCGAAGCAAAGCATGTAGCTATATATTATGATTCGTGTAACCCTTGCCTTTACGAATAATAAGTAGCCCCAATTAAGTTTACAAGTAAAGTTAATATAGCTATATATTCTAATCTCTTCTCTAAAACCCTATATTTGTTAGGTTTCACATCTATTCAGAGTCACGTTCACGGCCTCTGCTACGGTCTGCATCAATACTGCGTTCCCATTCATGAAACTAGTCGTTGACACATCGCCAGAGATCGACTGCAAACCTGCTTAGACCCAGACCGAGACCAATACCAATACCAAGACCAAGACGACGACAATGCTGCAAAGCAGCTTCTAATTTTGGTAGTCAACGAGTCATCGATGCACAACAACAACAATAACAAGCCAGTAAATAGAAGAACAACAGCTTCCAGCTCTATTGAAGATTGTGTGTGATTGCAATGAAGGTCAGCATTGGCTTTATATGGTAATGGCATCCGTTAGTTTTTCCTGTTGGGATGCGCATGTATCGATATGTATGTATATGCTTCTTGCACCAATGCCTCTCCTCCCCAACCAAACTCCTTCTCACATATTTGGCCAGAGTTATGCATGTGGTTTTAGCTGCTTAAAACAAACAAAAAAGAAACAAATAAAAGAAAGAGTGCGCAGAGAACTTCTCAACTGAGACTGCTGCTGCCACTCTCACAGTGAAAGCCACGGCTGACATTAAGGTAGCATCTGCCCCATGAAATTCCCAGCGATTACCAACTACAACAATGCGTGGGTGTTAAATCGATTGACAGTCACGAAAACTTTACCTTCTTTACTATGATACCGAAGGTATAATGTCCGCCAGACAGTATGGCAGTCCGTCCGTATGAACGCCAGTTTCTTCGACAACCTTAGAGATGGAGACTGGAAACTTGCCAAACTATGATTAAAACGCCCTTGCTTTTGAAAATCGGTAGAGTTTTGACGAAGTTATGGCATTTTGAAGGTTCGACCTATGCCCAAATGCCCAAATGCCGATATGCCGATTTTCGGACTATAATTTTGACTTATGTTCCGACCCAAAATCACGTTTTCAACTTTAAATGTACGATTGATCTAGAGGCCAAACTATGATTAAAACGCCCTTGCTTTTGAAAATCGGTTGAGTTTTGACGAAGTTATGGCATTTTGAAGGTTCGACCTATGCCATATCGGCCCATATGCCGATTTTCGGACTATAATTTTGACTTATGTTCTGACCCAAAATCACGTTTTCAACTTTAAATGTACGATTGATCTAGAGGCCAAACTATGATTAAAACGCCCTTGCTTTTGAAAATCGGTTGAGTTTTGACGAAGTTATGGCATTTTGAAGGTTCGACCTATGCCCAAATGCCGATATGCCGATTTTCGGACTATAATTTTGACTTATGTTCTGACCCAAAATCACGTTTTCAACTTTAAATGTACGATTAATCTAGAGGCCAAACTATGATTAAAACGCCCTTGCTTTTGAAAATCGGTTGAGTTTTGACGAAGTTATGGCATTTTGAAGGTTCGACCTATGCCCAAATGCCGATATGCCGATTTTCGGACTATAATTTTGACTTATGTTCTGACCCAAAATCACGTTTTCAACTTTAAATGTACGATTGATCTAGAGGCCAAACTATGATTAAAACGCCCTTGCTTTTGAAAATCGGTTGAGTTTTGACGAAGTTATGGCATTTTGAAGGTTCGACCTATGCCATATCGGCCCATATGCCGATTTTCGGACTATAATTTTGACTTATGTTCTGACCCAAAATCACGTTTTCAACTTTAAATGTACGATTGATCTAGAGGCCAAACTATGATTAAAACGCCCTTGCTTTTGAAAATCGGTTGAGTTTTGACGAAGTTATGGCATTTTGAAGGTTCGACCTATGCCATATCGGCCGATATGCCGATTTTCGGACTATAATTTTGACTTATGTTCCGACCCAAAATCACGTTTTCAACTTTAAATGTACGATTGATCTAGAGGCCAAACTATGATTAAAACGCCCTTGCTTTTGAAAATCGGTTGAGTTTTGACGAAGTTATGGCATTTTGAAGGTTCGACCTATGCCATATCGGCCCATATGCCGATTTTCGGACTATAATTTTGACTTATGTTCTGACCCAAAATCACGTTTTCAACTTTAAATGTACGATTGATCTAGAGGCCAAACTATGATTAAAACGCCCTTGCTTTTGAAAATCGGTTGAGTTTTGACGAAGTTATGCTATTTGTGAATGTTCGACCTATACACCCGAAATCTATCTGAAAGGCAAACTTGGACAGTATTTCTTGGCTGCACACAAATAATGGTATCATAGTATTGCGCTGTCGGTTACGTCCGACTGCAACGTTCTTTCTTGTTAACTACAAGGTTTGTCGTATTTTTATACTCTCCCTGCCGAAGGTATAAGTGTATATTGGATTTGTGCATTGTGCTGTCACATAATCTATAAAACTAATGGAAACCGATAATACCAGATATCGTCCCAAATTTCAAAGCTAGTCACCAACCTTGGAAAGTGGACTGCTGGCCTTCGCAAAGCACTGTTTTTAAGAATCTGATCACTTTTAACAAAGTTATGGCTCTGGAAAGTTTTGATATATTCCTATATATACTCTTAAAGGTAACAATTCTAACTAGGATCTCGAGCTATAATCACCTTTCACTCATTAAATGTAATACTTATTTTTGAAAATCGGTTCAGTTCTGACAAAGTCGCGGCTTTAACTTTTACTATGATACCGTAGTTTTTTGCCACTTGTTTTTAACGTGAATTATTATGGTATCAGAGTATTGCGTAGTCGATGACGTAAGACTGCAACGCTTTCGCTTGTCTCATGTTTGTCTTTTAACCATATTGGGATGGGGGCTCATCGTTTAGCTGTCTGTTAAATTGAACTTTAATTTGTTTGCTGAGGGTCCACACACATATCGGGCATTGGAGTGCTCTCGCACAGCTGCCGTGTTCCCAATGCATACGCTCAAGATCAAGCATCTATCTGGCTAATGACAGTAATCAATCAATTACAATGAAAACTAATAACCGTGCTATTAGACTGAAATTACAGCATTGCCGCCCAGGGGCATTTAACATCGACATAGCCACATCCACATCCACATCCACTCTGGCTCCAGCTCTGACTAGCTGACGTGAGTGAGTTTTCAATATGCATAAATAGATGGGAACATCAATTACATAGATATATATATAGTATGTGCATATGTATAAAGATTCGATTTGCATGCAAATACAATCGAAGTGCCCCAAGTTAAAGTTTCGTTGAAAATTTAAAATAATCGGAAAACTATCATCTCCATTTGGTCAGCTGACGTACTGAGAATAAAGCAGGCAGTCGACTGATCTAAAATTACAATTTCTTAAAAATCATGACAAATTACATTGCAAGGAAGGGACCTTTGGTAGCCTCCAGACTGGGCAGATGGGCCTACAATATGTCTGGCTTTAATCAATATGGTCTGCACCGCGACGATTGCCTGAACGAGAACCAGGACGTGATTGAAGCCATTCGTCGACTTCCTCGCAAATTGTACGACGAGCGCAACTATCGAATAATGCGTGCCTTGCATCTGTCGATGACGAAGACCGTCCTGCCTAAGGAGCAGTGGACGAAGTACGAGGAGGATGTCAAATATCTGGAGCCCTATCTGAAGGAAGTTATCCAGGAGCGCGAGGAGCGTGAGGAATGGAATAAAAATCATTGAATGTTTGGATTTGTTAATGTAAAAAATAAATATGTGCCGAAGTTTGACTTTCTACATAAATGGGAATGTATGTAGTTAGTTTAACATAATTTAACGGCTTCGTTACACCAAATCATGAAATCACGTCACGAGTCGTCTCACTGAAACTTGATCCATATATGGTATGACATCACTATAAACAGCCAGACCATAACTAGATGCATATGTATGTGTATGTCTGTACATACATATGCATTACATCTACATATTCATATTCAAAGTGAAAACTCACCGCACAACGCGCACGAGGCGCCTCAATCATTGCATAAATGTTTCGAATTAGATTTCATAGTTGCCGCATGCAGCGAGCCATTTAAATTGTGTGCATTTTGGCCATTTATAAAGAGAGCTCAGAGCTCGGACACCACTTGGCTACATTGTAATAAATAGACGGAAGTCTTCGACAATCACGTCATGAGGATACTGCGATGATATAATGCCAACGAGTTCTCCCAACGGCAACAAGGTTCTATATACATGTATGTATATGTGTGTGTGTGTGTGTATAAGTGAGTGTGCACACACTGTATGTAGATATGTAGATATATAGAGTCCAGCAGTGGTGAGGCGCTTAGCCCAAACACGTTTTTGGCTTTTAAATTAATACTTTATGTCAGCGGGCAGAACACGATTTCGATATAAAATTACCTTGACGGTTGTTATCGTTTGTATGAAATCATTGAGCGTTTTTTAGAGCGCTCTTTCATTAGTTATCCGTACCGAGTGCCCGGCGTTTAATACCGATGTTGTTTGATGATTTGATTGAGTATCTCGGGCTCAAACTGTGCATGAGTATCTCAGCGTGGGCGTTGGCAAATCACTTCAAAACTTTGCAATTTCAACTGACAGCAATCGGACAATTGGTAATTCCTGACACGCGACTGTCCAAATTGGAGTTAGATGGATTAAACAGTGTGGCCAGTTCTTGGTACGACTATTAAATTGCAAATATGTTTTTTTTTTTAGCAAACTGCACCGCACTTTAAATGTATGTATGTTAGCTGAATACCAATTAGAGTATAGAGAGAATTGAAAACACATAAATCAATCATTGTCAGCTGCGCAAACTGCGCTGCTGGTGTCAACTTAACCTCAATAATAGCCAAGTGTGATGCACAAACAAAAAGAGTTTACCCAAATAGCCAAAAACTATAAAAGCGACATTAACATTAGCGTATTGTGCCTAAATTGATACAGAGCACACAAAATTGACAGATTGAGCTAATACACATATGCAAATGTATTTGCAAAGCGTAGTGTTGTCGTTTATTATAGCCTGAACCCATAAACAATGAGTACAAAAGGTATATTGATTTTGTTGACAAGTTTGTAATAGGCAGAAGCAAGTACATATGTACATATTCCTATTGATCCAGCCAGCCGGTATGCCGGTCTATAAGAACTAACGTATATGAGCTAGATTTTGGCATATTAAGTTCCCGAATAACGCGCGCAGATATAGTTTATTTAATTTTATCGATAACTATGTGCGTTTCGCGAGTATCGATACATATACATTATCGATAGCAATAAGAACTACAATCTTAAAAGCAGAGTCCTCGATTCAATAATTTACATTTACAAAAATTTTATGTTAATGTTAATTCTAATGTTAATCAACTGTACACATTCTAAAAAGATCAGAAAGAAACACCAAAATTGTACAACAAGCATATATAATTCGAGTAATAAATATATATGTGTAATAAATATATACCAGCTAGGTTGAGGGTATCTGCTAGTCGAGCTCTCTCGACTACAGTTTTCTGACTTGTTTTTTTCCATTGTTTGTTATATTGTTAATGTATTAACAAAGCGCTCTGCTCTGACTGCCTGACACAAGCTGACTGCTATGAGTGATATTCAATTGATGGGGAGCAGCGAGCAGCTATCAGCTTGGCTGGTTCAACTTGACTTTGTTTTATCGTAAAGCACTTTGTTGTTTTATTTGTTTTTATTTTTATTTTTATTTATTGCTGCCTCTACAAATTTGCATTGCGCCAACTTTAATGATCTGGCAAAGGTTGGATTGCTTCGCTGGCAGTGTGATGTCACACTTTTGAGTTCTATAAATACACAAAATACACAGAAAATATGTTTCAGGTATTTCTATAGCGCATTGTTTGACTCACTTTCCCAGCTGAGGCAAATATGAGAGAGAGAGAGAAACAGAGAGAGAGAGAGGGAGGAAGGGAGAGGGAACACAATCGCGGCACAGCAATCGAATGCAATTTAAATTTCAATTTAATTCGCAGCCAAGCGAAAGATAATTTCTATAATTGTTTGTACAAATTGCTAACCACGATTCAACCGGAGCCCGGCATGAAGCCAAAAAGCCGCAACCGCAGTTGCAGCGGCAGTTGCAGCAGCAGCAACAGCAACAGCAGCAGCAGCATCAGCAGCAGCCGCAGTTGCAGTTGCAGCCACAGTCGACTTTCATTGAGCGTTTATCGGTAAAATATCAGTTTTCATGTAAACATGCAATACATTTCGCATCTCCCCAGTATCCACAGCATCCACAGCATCCACGGTCTACCCAGAAAACGTGCTTGGTAATTACAGCAGCTGCTCGTCTGCTCTTTTAGCTCCGATAACTTGGCCAACAGTCTCTGGCTCCGGCTTGGAGCCAGACCGTCTCCATTGCTTAGTGAATTTATGCCGATGCCTTCGATTATCAATCAGTGCGTGCCAAAACTGTTTTGTCAGTTTGCGCTAAGTAGGAGCTGCATTACCTCTTCCCCACCGATACACGCTAGACGATAGAGGATTGGGGATAGAGGATTGAGGATTGAGGACCGGCCAGCTGCCAAAGAGACCGGCTTGGATGCGTTGCCAACTGGCAGCGTCTGCGCATAGAATACATTATTTTTACTGCTTTGCTTTTGAGCGTTGGACATGTTGACAACGTCCAGCGCCACCTCTTCGAGTGGATGCAACGAGTTAGGGCTGCATAAGCAGCATTATGTTAATTCCGACTGCTTCAGCGAAGCGAAAACTATTTTCCAACATTGCGTTTTCCTTCGGCTTGTAGTGACTTGAATGAAGTGATTAACGCATGAAGCATTTAATGTGAAGTATGAAGCGAATGGGGCAAAAGTGGGAAAGAGCTCATCTACAAGATAGACAAAATAAATAGCCACCGATCCAAATAAACATACGAATTGATTAGAATGCTAATTGCAACAAACCGCTTTAGGATCGCTCAATATCATGTGCAAAGTTTGCCTGAGTTCTATCTAAATGCAAACGAAAATTTAAAAAACTTGCAAACTGCTGGCTTTTTAATTTTCAAGAGCAAACTGTGATTTTTACCGGCTGGATAATTAAACAGCAAATCACAGTTGAGGATCAGCGTGTAATAAATCACAGTGACAATAAAACAGGCCGTGATTTTTAGCGAAGCCTGCCCCAGCCCTCGTCCGTCCGTCCGTTGCAAGTTGTCCGAGGAATGTGCAGCTTTTCATGCGTAAATTTATGTGCCTGCCAAGCATCGTAAACATTTCTCTAACTTGGCACACGGCTTTCTTTTGCCCAGGTCCGACGCTGGCCCGGCTCTGGCCCCAACTTTAACTCCAGCTCTGGCTTTGCGCAGCTGCAGCCGTTTCACCCACGCCAGCCCAAAGCGACGGCATATAACTTATGCTCAAACACACACACACACACACACACACACCAACTAATGTGTGTGAGTGTGTGTTTGTGTGTGAGTGCATTTGCTCATATGTCTGTGCAATTTATGAGTGAAAATCTGCGAGTCGTACAAATGAAAATGCCATAAATTCAATTAGTACTGCCCCACCCCCGATTACATTTGCCCACAGTTGCGCTTCAATTGCAAATCAGAGCGATTCAACAACAACAACAACAACAAGAGTAGCAACAACAAAAAAGATACTTCAGATACTTCAATTGCTTCTTTGGAAAAGCCAGAAAAGCAGGTCGCCTTTGCGCACCAATTCGCGCCATTCTCATCAAAATGGATTTAACCAATGCTAATGTTAAATTAATTTCGCGCATTAGTTCCAATTATGGAGCAACTGGAGGCGTCCGTCCGCTTGGCACGCTCCACAAAACTATTTATTTGGACTACTACAGCACGGTCAAAGTAAATATGTTAATCACAAAACGGGGGGGGAGGGCCTTTGAAGTTTTCTTGGTCTGTTTGGTTTATATTTTCCGTCTGCTGGGCTTTAATTGCTTACAGTAAATTCTTTCCTTATGCTGCAAAACCAAAACATAAATTCGGAAAAGGCCCAAGATGAAAATTAGGGCCACAAACTAAACGAAAACTAGGCAAACAAGCAAATTGTATCAATTGTAAATACATTTTTCTCTTTTAGAAATATTTTCATCTGTTTTCAGCTTTGGGGCACGGAAACAATTTATGGTTGCGACGGAGATATGAAGAAAATAGACTTTTGCGTAAATTTCTTAAAGCCATTGAGATTGATGCGTTGCCCAAGATTTACATGTGTCTAGAGTAAATGGATTTTATTGACCAAGGGTGGGGCAGGCATTAAGATGGAGATACTGTGCTACAAGTTTATGATTTAGATGGAAGCATAAAATGTAAATCATCACGAGCCTCACGCAAAAGATTTCGAAATGGGAAACTAGCCGAGCTGGGAATGTGTTAGGAAAATTGCAGGAAACAGGAAAGAGTTACCAATCAAGATACGCATTTGCCACTTGACAATTCCAATCACATTATTTTGTATATAATTGGAATTGTTCCAAGACAAACTTTTGCCGAAATCTTTAACTTATGCAGATTGTTCTTCTGTTAAAGACACTTTGACATATGTAAAAGTATTTCACGGAATTTGCATATTTATGCAAAGTAGCATTAAAACTTATTGTTACTTTAATGTATTTCGAAAAGCTCTTCACAGACTATCCACAACGTTGAATGTGCTTCCGCTTTGTGGCACCACCCACACGCTTCAACATAACAATAACAAGAATAACAATAACAATAACAAAAAAAAAACTGAGCTCATCGAGAAGCATCTATTCAAAAACATGCCTGCTACGTTGTCTGTATATTTATATATCTACATCTGTTTGTTTTTTTATTCTCTTTTTTTTTTTAAATATTTGTTTCTTTTTCTTTTTAGTTTGTTTCGGCTTACTTGTTCCTCTTGTGCTAATTTGTTTACCTGTGCGTCGAATGAAAAATGCTATCGTATTTATTTTAAGCACTTTTGGTGGCAGTTCGGAGCTCCAACAGGTAAGTTTTAAGCAAATCAATTAAAGTGTTGCTAACTGGTGGGTGTTTAACTTTTCGGATAGTTTTCACTTCGTGGAAATTGTTCAAATGTTTTGTAAAAAAAAATAAAATTAAACGTGTTGAAAAGCGCCTAACAAAATGCTTTCAACTGAATCATGCATTTTGCAGACGCGCCAACACGAAATGAAATGAGGGAAGCAAATAAATGCAACAACAACAAAAACAAGGAACAAAAATATATATCTAAACAAAAGAATGTGTAAATCAAATGAAATGCTAAACACATGGAGTGTTCAGATTGAAAAAATGGGGGCCCATTCAAATTTTTGGCGAAAAAGTGGCACAAAGTGGCCGAATTTTCAATGAGCTTTAAGCAAGCGTGTTGAATGAACAAAAAACAAAAAAATAATAAGTAAAAACTGCCTGTGGCACAAAAAAAAAAACAAAAAAAAGAAAACAACGTCTTCTATAATTATTGAATGTTGTCTGGGGCATGAAACTTGTAGCGCTTCCATTTCACAATCTCAAGTTCAGGCCACAAATTGTAGCTTCAAGTTCGCTACGCATGTGAGCCCCAAAAGTTGCCCATTGATTTGTTGTTGTTGTTGTTGTTCTTTTTGTTGTTGTTCTTGTTCTTCTTCTTATTGGTTATTGCTTTTACCGTAGCTACCAATTTTTCACTTTGGCAAGCAGCATTTTTTATTTTTTTTGCTGCCCTTTTTTAATATACAGTGGCGTCAAGCTTATTTCAGATGGTGTCTAGCAAAAATTTTTATTGCCTGCCATAAAATAATTATACATTATTTTTCAAAAATTCCAAAGACCCATGGCAGGTACATGTATTGACCACCGAAATGAATATATGACCCTAATAAACTGGGATTTCCCCACCCGTTAGGTCGTGTTATGTAAAAAAGTACCGCTATTTAAGATGAAAGGTTATTTCGGATGGTTACATTATGGATACCTGGGTGCCATAAAACCCGGATTTTTCTACCTAAAGTTGAATTTTTTCGGTATAAATAGACCAATCCTTCGTAGTCAAATTAGTTATATCCTGCACCTCGGGTGCAACAAGCCAACAAGGACTATGGGCAAACGGACTACCATTGAGCAAAGGAAACTCATCCTGGAACACTTAAAAATTGGATATTCATATCGCCAAATAGCTAAAATGGTCAATCTAAACACCTCAACTGTATTCTATATCATTTGGAGTTTCGTGGACGAAAATTGAACAGAGGACAAGGGCGGAATGGCACCAAACCCGATTTTCTCCGAGCAGAACGAGCCGGGGATCATCAAGATTTCAAGGGGAAATCTTAAGCTATCGGCTCAAAAACTGACTCAATAGGTGCAGGATGAAATAAGGAAAAAGTTCAGTGTGGAAACTGTGCTCCAAGTTCTGAACAAACATGACTTTAATGCCCGAGAACAATAGAAAAAGAAATTTGTAAAAGCAAAAATATTGGGTCTAGAATGACGTTCGTCAAAATCCACTTGGACAAGGATTTGGAGTTTTGGAACACAGTCATATTTGAATATGAGTACAAATTCAACATTTTTTGCCAGAACGGATGGAATTATATGTGGCGACACTCCAATACTGAGCTGAGTCCCAAAAACTTAAAGGCAACAGTCAAGCACGGCGGAAGAAATGTTTTGGTATGGGCATCTATCTCGGCAGCCGGTGTCGGAAATTTGGTGATAATTGAAACAACAATGGACAGGAATGTGTACTTCGATATACAAAAGGAAAATTTACTCCAAAGTGCCGAGAGGCTGGAAACCGAAGTACTTTCCGGATCGACCAGGACAACTACCCCAACCATAAGTCCGGAATAGTACAGTCCTGGCTTATCTGGAACTGTCCCCACATCATAATTTCACCGGCCCAGCCTCCAGACTTAAATGTTATTGAAAATTTGTGGGCTCTGCTGGAAAATAACATCCGGAATTACAAGATATCCAGCAAACAAGATCTTAAAAATGTTCTGCTGGAGGAGTGGAGCAAGATCAGCCCAGAAACTACCCGGAAGCTGGTATCTTCCATGAAAAATAGGTTAAGCGAAGTTGTTAAGGCTAAAGGATATCATACTAAGTATTAACATCCTTATTTAAGTTTTTATACCCCAAATATGTAACTTTTTTTATGACCATCCGAATTAAGCTTTCATATGAATTTTGGATATGTTTTCAATTTTTGACTAATTTTAGTTAATTAATTAATGTTTTAATAAAAACTAAAGTTCCTTTTTCAAATGTGATATAACATTAAACAAATTGGCATTTAAACATTTTGCGTTTTTTTTTTTGTTTAAACTTTATAGTACTTTAAAATTTTTGCTAGGCATCATCTGAAATAAGCTTGTCATCACTGTATATATATATATGTATATATATTTTGTTGTATTTTTTTTGTGAGGCAGGTAGCAGCTGCGCCTAATTGCCAAAGTATCTTGCAGATACATTTTCTTTTGTCACGTTAGAACGCGCACGCTGACGTCAGACAACCTTGAACCTTTTGTTATTGTTTCAGCTATGTTGTTATACACACACACACATATATATATATATATGTATATATGTATGTTACATATGTGTACACTTATAACTGCTATCAACAACTTTTGCTTTCGTTGTGTTGCGCTTAGTGTGCTAATTGACACGGAAATTCTATTAGAGCCGGTTTAAACAATCAAACAACCAGTTTTTTTGGGCCCATAAAACTCAAATATTTGTGTCTTTAATGAAGATACGTTTCAAGTTCTAAGCTTGAAAAACAGTCAGAACCGAGAAGAGCGCTCAACAGATACTCGAATCTCATAATTGAAGTGTGCGAGTGCTCAAAAAACAATTCTCGCTCGATTTTCAACACTAACTAACTGTAAATACTGACAGTAGCTCAAAGCCACGATTTGTGGCATGTAATTGGCATGAAATCCGAGTACTTTTGTTAGTTATTTTAATTGCTTTTACGCTGCATTTTAAAATGTGTTTCGTTATGGAGCATAAATAATATTTTAAGCCGTTTATTTTGCACTTTGAGCCCTTCTATTTTAATTGGATTTTACAACACTTGACAGGATACTGCTACAACTAAATAAAGTATATATAGTATATATATATATATATATTTAAAAAAAAAAACTTTCCTAGCCGAGTCCGTCTGTCGAGTTTTTAGACTTGTATGTGCAGATCTCTCTAAGTTTTTGATTTAGATACAGAAAGATAAGGTTTAAGTAAATGTTATAAAGATATATACATACATTTTAAAGATATATATATATATATAAGGATATGAATTCTTCTTTCTTCGTGTAAATTGATATATTTGATAGGAACCTCTTCATATAACTGTTTCAGCTAAACACTCAATATTTTTTTACCCTGCCACCCTTGCCAGAAGAGAGGACTATCTGCAACAAAATGTTGGCTTAACGGCAAAGTGTAGCTGCATAAATTGCAGCCAGTTACTGCTACCAATATAGCCATAGTTATCTATTGGTATCTGCAACATTGTCCATGTAGTTGCAACAGTTGCAACAACAGCGACGACTACGACGACGCAGACAAGAACAACAACTCACTTGCAAGAGCGCTATCACCAGCTGGATGGGTCCGCAGCGCACAACAACGGTGCCAATGGTTGTGGCACGGAGGGGGGTGGTGTTGTTGGTGGTGGTGTTGCTGGTGCTGGTGATGTTCGTTGCCTGGCTCGGCGTTGGCGACGATGATGACATTGTTGCTGAATAATTGAAGGCGTCTAGCTGCGACTGTGACTGCAACTGCGACGGGAACTGTGACTGGGACTGGGCCTGCGACTGGAAGTGGGACTGGGAATGGAGCGGCTGCTGGCGATTCGAGGAGCTGGCCGAGTAGAGTGAAGACATCGATGAGTCTAACGCCTGGCGACGTTCCATGTTTGCGGCTGTGAAGTGTGTTGAGTGTTGTTGTTGTTGCTGTTGTTGTTGTTGTTGTTGTTGTTTTCTTCTTCTTTTGTCGGCTTAGCGGCTACGTGTAGTTTTGTATGTTTTGCGTGGGCGTTTTTAATCTTTCCCGTTTAGTTTTCCTTAGTGTTTTTGTGCTTTATTTTTGTGTTTTTCTTTTTGCTTTCCCGGTATTTCTTTTTGCGCGCGCTTCTTTCTTTATTTTTTATTATTGTTACTATTTGTTGTGCATTTTGTGTGTGTTTTTTGGTTTTAGAAGCTCTGTCGAGGAAATAAAACGATTTATGCTTATTTTATTTAGTATTGCTTGGTATTTGTTTTGTTTGATTTTGGCTGAGTTCGTTGTTCGTTTTTCGCGAGTTTTCTTTTTTCGAGTTTTCCTCGCGATTTTCGTTTGTCGCGTACCCTATCGAAGCTGGCGATCGTCTGATCTGCCCCATCACATAAAATACGCTCCGAGCACCCGAAGCGAGTACAGTAGAAAATCAAAAAGAAAAAAAAAAAAAAAAAAACAAAAGCAACAAGAACTATGGCAAATAAATCGGCTATGACTTCATGCCTAGCGCTGCCTGTTTATTATTGTGCTCTAAGCACAACAATTTCTATCTATATATATGTATATATATATGCATATATATGTATATGTTTATATATATGAGATGTACCTATACTAATGTATATTTTTGCATTTGTTGCTGTATTTCGCATATTTGTCTGAGAAACGGTTTCTTTGATGCGTGCGCTGTTGTTGCCTCTACCACTGCCTCTGCCTCTAGCTCTGCCTCTAGCTCTGCCTCTAGCTCTGCCTCTGTTGAGATCTCTGCTCAGCTCGATGACAATGCTCAATTTGCGCTATTTTTGAATTCAAACTGAGGCAAACAAAAAAAAAAACTACGTGTATTGAGTAATTTTCGCCTGCTCTGCTTGAATAGCCCACATTTTGGTGGCGGATGTGCGTCAGCCCCAATCACTGTAGTTGCATCTGCAAGATGTACTAATATACTCAATATATGTATGTTTGTATCACATATGTGCCAATTGTTGCACTGTCTGAATAAATGTTAACCTTTTTTTCGCTGTCTCTCATCTGCTCAATCAATTGCAATTGTTTTTTTGGCAGGCACAAATTATGGCAGCTTTCATTTATTTTTGAAAATTACGCATACGCAACGTGAGCAACATGCCACTTCCCCCCCCCATTCACCCTTACACATGTGTGCGCCCGGCTGTGGCATTAGGTAATTTTTGGTTCGTTTTTGATTTTAATAGTCAAAACATTTTGAAGCGATTCTCGTATGGGGCATTTGTAAATGATTTTAATTGTACTTTTCGCTCGGCAGTGTCTAAAAATAATCGAGCACTACAAAAATTTGTGCACATCTCAGATGCCTGGAAATTAGGGCGTGGCTGATACTATTTGGCTGCCTGCCTTCGCCCAGACAATTGTCAATTTTAGCTAACAGCCTCAACGTAAATTATATTTATTTTTCATGTCATTTTTTTTTGCAATTTGCTTGTCAATTTTCTGCTCAGTGCTGACAGTTTTGCTTTTTTTCGGCATCGTCAACACAACAATAACAAAATTAGATCACAATTTGTGCCATAATTTTATATTATATATTAAAATATACATATTTTCATTTATTATTTGTAATTTATGTAGCATTCAATGCCATTATTTGTTAATTTATTATGCCATTAATTATTGCTCAGCATCAGAGAATTTCATTTACATTTCTTTGCCAAAAAACATTTACATTAATTCAAAAACTATATTCGCACATTCGAAAACCAGAGAAGCGGATCGTAGCTAAAAAAGATGCGGAAAGAGATGCGCGCCGCCGCGTGCCCAACAACCGATCGACGCGAACTTCGAACAAGACTGACTAACAAATTGAGCACCTCAGCCAGACGAAGACAGCCAGCCAGCAAGCAGAGCGCTCTCCGAGCAGAGAGCAGAGATCAGAGAGAAAGAGAGTGTGTTAGCTTAACCGTTTCGCTCAGCTTTTGCATTTGGGCGGCTCTTGACGCTCATTGAGCTCAGTTTGGTAGAAAAAAAAAGCCGGCTGAGCTGTGCACAGAGCACAAAAGATAGGGGGAGGGGGGTGGGCGGGTGAGCGGTGGGAGACATAAATAAACAAGTGCTTTTGGCATTCGTTGCGTTCGTCGTTAATTCATGATTTCAATTTTTAATGCCCTGCAACAAGAAGAAGAAGAACAGCAACAACAACACAGCAGAAGCCGAAGCAGCAACATTGTTTTCAAGTATAGCTTGTACTTTAATAACAGACACACATCCAGCGAAGAGGCAGGAGCAGCAACAACAACCTGACTCTGCACCGTGTCTTAATAGAATGAAACTGGCAGCCGCCGCCCGCATTCAGTGCAGCTCCCCCTCCTCCACACTCTCCCCTTTGCTGCATCACACTTTTCTGCTACTTGAGCGTCCGAAATGCGTGTGGCAGACGATGAGTGCCTGACCAAAGCTTTTGATGAGCATGCAACAAGAGTTGGGGTTGGGGTGCATGGAGTGGGGGTGGGGGTGGGAGGGGGACCTGCAAGTCGAGTTCGTGCCGTTGTGGCGACTGCTTCCAATCAGCGTTTTTCTCTTATTATTATTTTGCCAGCCTATCAGCGGCACCAAAAATTTATTGAATTATATATTAACAGCGCCCCGTTTTGTATCTTGTATCTTGTATCTTCTGTCTTGGCCTGGCTCGTCACGAGAAGCAGCTAAAGCAACAGCAAAAGCTGGCGGCAATTTGATTTGATTGCTACATGGCGCTAGCTGCCACACAGCCAGACGTCAAGCATTTTCACCTAAAAATCGCTCACTCGCACACACACACAAACACACACACACTCACACACACACACACATGCGCGCGGAGTTGTTTTATTTATAATGGATTTTATTGAGATTGATGGGATGTTTGAGTGGGGCTCGTTAGTGTGTGTGTGTGTGTGCGTGTGAGTGTGTGTGTGTGTATCAACACCCTTTTGACAGCGTCACATATCAGATAATTGAAATCATTTAAAAAGCGCTTGTTAACATTTAGAAACACCCACAGTGGCAAACACAAACCACGCGAACACAAATTGTAATTAGGCATATCTCTTTACGGTACACACAAGGGTTAATTGTGCGCATTTACAGCTGCAGCCTAAAGTTATGCAACGAAAATAATTACATTGTAATATTCACATTATTTATAAATATATTTAATTTATATATAATTGGCAGTTTTGTGACTCAATAAACTGAAAAATAAACGTATTAATTAATTTATTAAAATATTATATTATAAATAAACAAACTTTATGCAAATTTCAATTTTGTAGTTTTTGTCAGCTATAAAATATGAATTGTTAAATTATTTTCTCATTAAATCATACATAATTATGCTAATAGATATAAATTATTTTGGAATTCTCTAATGGTCGCAGCGAGCAAAACAAACTATTTGATTAAACTAAATTGTTAATAATTTAAATAAATACAACTAAAACATGCGCTGCAAAAGTACAAACAAAAACAAAATTGCTGAAAAAAAGAGCTAGTTTTGCTCATTATTCTAAAATAGCTAAAATCGAAACGAAACTTAAAATGAAATTAGCGTGAAAATCAAATAATATGCCAGCCATTTTCATTTTGGCAAGAAAAACGGTTAACAACAACAAAAACAAAATAAAAAGACAAGAACAAAGCAGCAAGGCAAATGGCGCATATTAATTAGGCTGATTTCGGAGGGGTCGTCGGAGGGGTGGTTGGAGGGGGTGAAGGCCATCTCTCAGAGAAATCCCTTGATCGTTTGTTTCGTTATATTCTCATAGTATTTGCTGCGACGCCACGACGCCGGCGTCGACGTCGACGTCGTCGTCTGTTCAGCATTGTTGCTGTTGCTATTGCTGTTGTTGTTAGTGGCAGCCACGCAGCCGGGCAGAGCTGAAGGTGGACTCACCTCCGGCGTAACCGCCGTGGAGACACCAGGCAGCAGCTCGGTGCTGATGCAACCGGCTGCATCCAAGCCGTAGGCCTCCAACTCACTGTCCGATTCGATGGGATGGCTTAGCAACAGATGCTGGTGCTGAAGCTGCTCATCGGGCGTGGGCGTTACGCTTTGGCTGTGCAGCTCGGGCACGCCCACCACACTGTCCTGATCGTCGTCAGTGGGTGGCTTGAGTGGCAGCTGGTGCTCCTGCTGGGCGGCTGCTGCTGCTGCTGCAGCTGCCGAGTAGTAGCTCAGCTCGGAGCTGTCAAAGGACATGTTGACGGGGGATTGAGGCAGCTCGGGTATTTCAAAGTTGCTCAGCGTCGAGTCGTCCGCCTCGTCAAAGGAGTTCTTGGCGGAGCCAATGTAGGAGCTGGTGCGACCGGAGGCCGTTTGAAACGACGACGAATGTGAATTGGGCGTAAAATTGCCCTCAGATGCCGTCGCAAAGGATTCATCTTCCGTTGAGCGAGATTGCCAGTCCTGCAATCGGAAACCCGCGAATGAAAGAAACAACCAAGAGAAGAGAAAACCCCAGTGACTTACCTCACTGCCCATGCCGTGGCTGCCCAGCTTCTTGTGCGCCTGGACATTGGACAGATCCAGGTCGGCGCTGCTGCTGCTGCAATCTCGGATGACCGCATCGAGGGACTCGGCCACCTCGGCAATGGCGCCCAGTTTGTGCGAGATGGCGGCACAGGCCAGTTCATTGCTCCCAGTTGGCGTCACGGTCAACGTGCTGGGCGAAGAGGCGTCAACATGCGTTGACTCATTGCCACTGTCGTGCATGGGACTTGGACTGCTGTCCAGCGGCAGCTCATCGTCCGGCACAATGCTGTAATCACATGGAAACAAATTGCGATTAGGCTCTGCCGTGGAGTCCATCGAGGCTGTGCGTGAGTGCAAGGGCGTATTCTCCTCCGTGTCCGTGTAATCACTCTGCGGATATGTTTCACTATCGTTGCGTATGAGCGCCTTAATCTTCTCCAGACTGTGCAGCCCAGTTAGCGCTGTCTCCTGTTCGACCTCTGGTTCCGACTCCTCCTCTTCTAGGGGATCCTCTACGATTACGTCCCGCTCTATTGAGGCTTTGGCTATTTTAGTTTTGACACTCGAAGTGCTCGTCGTTTCATCCTCATCATCATCCTCATCTTGTTCTGCATCTTCTGGCAACTCGCTGCTCAAATTAATGTGATTCAGCAGCTGGGATAACTGCTGTGTGGATGCACTCAGCGACTCCTCGTGGCCATTGCTTAGATCTTCCTCTTCGCTGGCGAGTGGCGCCTGATGCGATTGGTTGTTCGCGGGTTCCTCGGCGGGTGCTTCGTCCACAACAATGATGGGCACTTCTTCCACATGGGATTTGCCAAACAAATTTCGAAATCTGGCAAACATTTTGCAATCGTTCTTTATTTTCCCGTTCCTGGCGCCTCTTAGAATTGATCAGTTTGACGCAATCGCTAAACACGCTTTTGGCTCCGGGCCAGTTGACAACAACGAACAATTACGGGAAGTGCTCAATTATTCAGGATAATATGCACTGTCTGACAAGGGTGAAGGGAGGGGTGGGGGGTTGTACTTATGTAAACACTTCTATTATTAAAAAACCGGGCACACTGCGTATTAAAGTTCCACTTTGACCCACTTGTTAGCAGGCGTTCGTATCTTGCTTTTCCAGCAGATTTACATATATAGCGATCTATATATAATAAAATCTCTAAGATTGCCGCCTGTTTCGTTTACTTGACAACTTGACAAGTTGCCGCTCGCTATATCTGTATGTATGTACGTATGTGTGGATGTCTGTATTTATGTACTGTATTCCCGAGATGCTGACGACGACGACAACAAATCCGCTTCCCGTCGAGCATTAGACGCTCCGCGCTGGATCACGCACCGAAATAGACTGTTCTGTCCCCCAAAATTATATTTCTGAATAGACGACAGCTCTTTTCGCTGAGTGCTTGGCTGTCATTTGTTTTAGTTTCCGACAGCTTTTATTTTGGGTTTTATTTTTTACGAAACTTATTTGAGTGACTTTTTTGTATAGTTTTTGAGTGTTTCTTCACTGATCCCAGAATAGAATGCGGTATATTTGGATTGCGTGTGATTGCTTGAGACTTTTACAGAGCTTGCTATGCATATATATCTAACCCATCCAAGATCAAAATATCCCCAACACCTGATACAAAATAGTGATTAATATTTGACCCTTGCAATTTCCGCTTCTTTTTAGCTGTTAGCTGGCAGCAGAGTATTGCCTAGTCGTATACTGGATGCTTGTTGTTTCCTTGCACTCACGCCGCTATTTGAGCTAGAAGATTGGTTAGCTTTCTCTCAGACTCACCTCTTGCCGGTGAGTGCATCCAGCACGAAGGGTTCCTTGAGCCGTTTCTTGAGCAGACGGCCCAGTCGCACCATGCGACCCACCTCGACAAGCAGCTGCTCCCGTGCCAGCAGGTGTCGCTGCAGGCGAGCACCTAATCCGCTTGCTGGGGATAGCTCAGGTGATGCTTCGGCATCGCTGCTGATGCCGCTGCTGCTGCGATTGTGCTGCTGGCGCTGATGCTGCAGCTGGGCGGCCAATTCGTGGGTGAGCAGGGGTCGCAGGTCACGCAGTTGCCTGTAGTAAGCCTCCACGCTGCGATGGAAGACGGCAGAGACGCGCAAGCGGGTCATCTGCTCCTGGGCAATGGACTGCAGACTGTGCCAGGTGCGTTGCAGCAGCAGTTGGAACTGCTCCGGCTCCGACTGTTCCAGCTTGCAGCAGAGACGCAACGTCTGCGACGCCTCCAGCAGCTGACAGCCGTAGTTGAAAATGCTCTAAGTGTTGGCAAAAGCGGAATAGGAGAGAGTGCCCATTAAAAAGTGCTCCCAAAACAGGCTGGCCATAAACAACAAAAAATGCAGATCTCTCTCCAGCTATCTCTCTCTCGCTCTCTCTCTTTGTCTCTGTGAAAAACTCACCCGTCCGGTTTCCTCGAACCCCTGCAGCTCGTCCTTCTGCAGCTGAATCTCGTGTATGTTGCAGCCAACATGGGAGTGGCAGCGCAACAGCACCGCATACAGCTCGTTGAGCCACTGGAGAGCACTGCGCACCTCCCGCTCGTATCCATAAATGTGGGTCACCTGCTCCAAGGTGAGCCGCTGCAGCGCCAAACGCTGCCCGCACCGCTGCCGGCGCTCGCGGCTCGAGTCGATCTGTCGTCGCAGCTGGCCAATCTCGCTGCTATAGTCCAGCTGGAGGTCACGGCCCAATGCATCTTTCACCGGCATTGCCAACATGTCGCTCAACTTCTCGCCCTCTCGCACAAGTTCGCGTTCGATGTTGCCTGTGAATTATTTACATGGTTTTTGTTTGTTTAAGGTTCGATGTCAGTTGCAACCGATTGTTGTTACAACCAAAAAAAAAAACATTTTGGGCTGGGTGGAGTTTTTATATGGTGAAAAGCTCGAGAGCGGGGGGTGGTATTGAAAATGGAAAAGCAAGGAGAAAAAACTAACTGTGGTCTAAGAAAGTTTTGATAAATTATATTTAATTCACTGATTTTAATCAGTTATTTTAACTTTAACAAACAATAAAGAAATTGTTAATTTAGTAAACAACTTGTTGCATTTAGCAACGTTGTCAACAAATTTCATAACAACCTCGATAAGGTATTAAAATGTTCTATGGATGCTATCTGGAACCTTATCTAAGTAGGTCCAACAATTGATATGCATATTTCAAAGTGTGGCAGCCCTTATCTAATTAGGCCAAACTCTGTAAACGTGTTCATGTAAAGCGGTAAATAAAATTGTTTGGCTGATTTCGAATTTTGAGACTAAAGTTGTAAAAAAATAAATAAGCTAGTTAGTAAAAAATATATATGTTTTTAAGCTGGTTGCTTTTACATTAACCGTAAAGACTTTCACTTGATTTGATTTATGTAACTATTAAATGGTTACGATTGGCCATAAAACCGAGCTGATTTGGGAACTAAATGGGAACCAAATCATCTATCAACGTGGCTGCAATCAACCTCAACTCACCCAGTAGCTGTTGACTGGTCTTTAGCTGCATTAGCATCTCTTCGGCCTGCTGTGCATCCAATTCACTGGCCTCCGCTTCGACTGCCTGGTTGGCAATCAGCAGTTGCTCCTCGAACTGATCCAGCAGACGATGCAACCGCAGAGCTGTCATTAGAACCTTGCGCCTGCGTTCCAAGCGCACGGCAAAGGATCGGCAGACGAACTGCATAAAGTCGCGCTGCGAGACCAGATCCTGGCACATGGCCGTCGTCCGCTCCTTGGCAAACTGCTCGATCTTGTAGAGCAGCTCGGCATAGCAACCGTAGGTGTCACGGCACTCCAGCTCGAGCTGGTCGTGTGCGGCACGCAGAGTTTCCGAGGAGCGGACATCGCTGCCGACGCTACGCTGGCGGCTGAGCAGCTGTTCGGCCTGGTTGAGGATCCAGTTGGTGACAAAGGTCACGCCCTCAGCCAAGGTGCACAGCTCGCGTGCCTCACGCAGCGAGCGCAACAATTCCAGCCACGCGGTGCGTATCGCTGTCTGCTTCTTCTCGATTTCGTTGAGGCGCAACTCGATGCGGGCACGTTCGCAGCCAAGATCTGGTGGCAGCAACGGCTTGCCAGAGCAAAGGGCCGTTGTTGCTGCCGCCGTTGCTGTTGTTGTTGTTGTTGCTATTGTTGTTGTCGTTGAAGTTGTTGTGCCAGCAGCAGGTGTGGCATGTGGCATTTGCGTTTGCGTCTCGTAGACCTCGTTAAAGCGCGCCAAGATCGTATTACCTGAAAGAGAAATGAGAAAAAAGGGTTTAGTTTCAATAAAGAAATTTCTTTATTAGCTATGCGTTTGCTTAACACACACACACACACACGCACACACACACACATACACACAAACACTGAACATTTAAGTTTTCTATTTGATTTAATGGCTTATGTAAAAGTGAAAACCTGTGCCAGTTTCGTTGCGCATCACCGCAGAAAACTCAATAAAAACACAAAAAAAAAAAACTCTAGCTAAGTGAAGGGTCACGAGGCAAATAGAGTCACAAATGGAGTCACCCACGCGCAACACACGACAACAACACGAGTTTCAAGTGCCGTGCGGTTTTTGTGGCATACTCGATTTTGATGAGTACCCTTCAAAGCAACACACACACACAGCACCACAAAGCAGTTAAAACCACTGTGGTTCACTTTGGGGTTCAGCTAGGTGTGAACAAATCTGTCTATGAAAAAATATGTGTGAACTCAACTAAGTCAAAAAACAAACAAATTTACGAAAAAATATGGAAAATTATTTATGATAATTTTCATTTTTTTAATTGCCAGATTTTAGAAAAGGTGGGAAAAGCGTATGTAAAATAATTGGCCTCCACTTGTGAGAGAGAAAATGAGCTAAAAATGCTAGTAAACAATGAAAACAAAACTTTAATTCTAATTTATCTGGATTTAATGAATATTAACATATATTTTTGAATAAGACGTTCAACAATTTTTTTCGTCGGGAAAGATATTATCTTTTGTTAGAAGCAACTGATTTTTATTCATGGTTAGAAATCTTGATAAACGTTGTATTTAAATTTAAACAAAGCAATTAAATTTAAAAATTCTATCTTACTAAAAATATGAACTTGCGTGACTTGACTTTTTTCCATTATATTTTGTAATTTATAACCCTAATTAAAATAAACACACTTCAATTCTGTAACCAAGTCACGCAACGCTTTCGATATGCAACACTCACGAGAACACATAAAAAAATGTTTTCAATGTTATTCAGTGTAATAAAAAACTCAACCCACAACTCGAAAAAACAAGTTTGCCAAACATTTTCATTTCTAATTGAAACTCGCACACGACTCAATTTTTGCTTGTGTGTTGTTGCTGTTATTGTTGTTGTTGTTGTAGACTACTTGTCACATTGGTGGCTGTGTGGCAGACTCGTTTCGAAGGGCATTAAAAAAATATGTAAATTAATTGCAGACCACGCAAAACGAAAGACTCAGGCAACAAACTTGCCGCAGCTTCGCTCACCCATTTCAATAGCCGCCTCAATGCTGCGCTGCACATGTGTGTGCAACTGAGCGCTCTTCTTCAGCTCCACATCCGCTTCCGCCGGCCGCAGCGCCTTGTGCCCGCCCAGCAAGGTGAGCAGCTGTTCCATGCAGCTCAAAGTCAGCGCGTGGGTTCTGCTGAACTCATCAATGGACTTTGGGACAGAAAGAGTATTTATGAGTTGCATTGCATTCATTTGCCACAAATTGAACGAGACACTTACCCGGCGCTGCTGCAGCCACAGATCGTAATTGAATTGCAGGGTGCCGCCCAGTTCCTCGGGCAGATTGTTTGGCTCCACAAACTTGGCTAGGCGCGCCTTCGACAGCACCAGGGGCTGTGGAGTGGAAATTATGGAGTGCAATTAACTGTGCACATAACTGTATATTTTTGCTTACCTCGCCCTTAATTTGTGACTTGGCGCATGGCTCCACGTGCTTCTCCCAGAAGCCCTCCGCCCTGACTAGATACACATCGACGCTAACGTCGCCGCCAAACTGGGCATAGATTTGCCGCACGTGCTGCCTCGAGATCCGCGAACTGCTCGCCTGGGCGTTGACAATGACACTTACCCCATTCTGCAAGATGGAAGCGCTGCGAAGGGAGAAGAACCACTTTAGGAGTCACTTCATCTCAAACACGCCATTCAATTTAACTTGATTGATCACCTCAAAATAAATGTTTGTTAACTCCAACAATTTGCGTCTTTTGGGATACATAAAAAATGTTGATGTATAAAAAACTGATGTATTTATGACATTTTTTCAACTCGAACCCTGCTCAGCTTGCGGCTTTGATCTCGAAAGCTAAGCAGTGTATAAAATAGAACTGGTATTTGTTTATAATAACGCTATTTCCGAGGCCTACAGAACTGCTAACACTGAAAGATACCCAACCTAAGCTTGAGGCCATGTCTAATGAAAAGACTCTAATAAAAAAGTCTAAATCATCTGCGGGTTATTTGCATATTTTGTCTATGTTAATTAGCTAGATTAGCGGTCCGCTTCTACCTCTACTTCTAGTTGCTGTTCTTCTATATATATATATGTATATATTTATATGTTTTTCTTTTGGAGACTCACCTGAGCGAACGCTTGAGATAGTCGAGTGTCAGTTGGAGGCAGCGACGATTCCACAATTGTTGATCACTGAATGCATTCACAATGAAGATGATTCGCTTGTCGCGATCGTAGCCCCCGGAAAGATAGGCGCAGCGCATCTGCAGCGCATTCAAGACGTCCTCCTCCATTTGTGGGAGAGAGGGTGTGTGGGGGGCGTGAAGAAATCTTCTTAATCTGTCAGGGCTTTAAACTTTTGAAAGCGTCATTTCTATTAACCAAGGGAACCAAGGTTTCAAAAAAGAAAGAACAAAGCTGCCAAGTTAGAAATGTGGTGTGTGTGTGTGTAAAAAAAATATAAAATAACTTGTGACTATTTGTTTTTCATTGATGGCGGCCTTTTGTTGCTGTTGAAAATTAATACCGAGTCATAGTTAGTGCTGTTATTTTGTTGCAACAACTGTTGCTGCCGCTGCTGCTGCTGCTGCTGTTGCTGTTGCTGCTGTTGCTGCACAATGCATTTCCAATGCCTCGGCGGAACACGTTTGACAAGTCGCAGACTGAAGACCAAAGACTGAACTGAAGACTGGAACTGCCCAAGACACACATGATTTTCACTATTTTCATGTTAGTTTAAGTCTTTTAGCTGCCTGGCTGCTGCTGTTGCCAGTTTTGCCTGTTGGCTGTTTTGTTGTTGTTGTTGCTGTTGTTGTTGCTAATGGAAAATACCAATTGAGTGAATAGTTGCCCAATACCCTGTAATCATTTTTAATGACTACAAAAGCAGTACACAAATCGGTAAATAGATTGTCTGTCTATCTATGAGAGCTACAGCTGTACATAGATACATAGATACACTACACTACATAGACCAAGTTTATTTCTCTCGCTCAGCTAAGATACAAATTGAATTTTTGCTTTAGAGTCAGACTGCCTTTCTCATATGCCACATCACTTTGCATACACTTACAGGGTATCTGCTGATCGAGCTATCTCAACTCATAGATTGCCCATTTGCTTATTTGGTTTTCGAAAATTACTTGACACAAATTGAAGTCAACGGGGAGGCCGCTAAACTTTTTCTATGCCAGGCCAAACAGCAGCTGCAGCTTTGGCTTAATTTGTAACTCACTGCGCTGACTGATAAGGGGCGTGGCAGCAGCACTTACCCACACACACACACACACACTGACACACACACACACATGTGTCTTTCACTTGTGAAGAAATCCTGTTTGTGCTTTGTGCAGGCTTGTCTTGTCTATCTTACAGTTATGCGTAAAGTGAGTCTAAAACTTGCTCCGTTTTATGGCCAAGAATTTTCAATGTAGCCGCGGCAATTTGCACCACTTGGCAACCTGTTGCAAATAATAATTGTCAAGAGCTCTCTCAGCGCTCTGACTAGCGGTTATGGTCCGCTGCCTCTTCCGCATTGAATTACAATTAATGGCAACGGCAACAAAATTGCAGCCAACAACAACAACAACAGATTCGACATTAACTTCCAACAGAAGCAACATGAATTTCAAGTTTCAAATGTCAGATTCAAATTGAATAATTCGACTGAACAAAAAGTACCAACGCGGCATAAATTCCATAAAAAAAAGAAAATGCAAAAAAAAAACAAAACAAAAAAAAATAATTTAATGGAATATTGAAAAGCAAGGGGAGAGCTCCGCGGGGCTTTAATGCCCCGTTTTTGTTTGGGCACACCTCTATGGGGAGTTTTAGGCCTTGCGGCAGGTTAAAAATGCTACTAAAAAAAAAAAAACAAAAAACAAGCAGAGAGAAAAAATCAAATAATAAAAAAAAACCGTTTTGTGGTGTTTGTTTTTTGTTTGTGTTGTATTCGTATTTCGTAAACTTTCTTGAGAAGTGTTCTTCTTCTTATTGCCGAGGCATACGTTTTATGAGATGACGATAAGATCTATGGGGGCCAGGCGAAAATGAGAGACGTCTCTTTTCTGGCTCTTAAATTAATTGAAAAGTTCAACTGGCAGCAGCAGCAGCAGCAGCAGCATCAGCAGCAGCAGCAGCCGCAGTGGCAGCAGTGGCAGCAGCAAACAACAAACAGCAACAATAACCAAAGAAACCCATTAGCATTTTGACCAAAGAATGTGTTTTAACAGCTGACAAATGTTTTTTAGGTCTTGGCTTCATTCCAATTTTGGTGTAATTAATTGTCTTTTCAACTTTTTATACAGCACTTAAATTGTAATTTCAAATTAAATTTCGTTTAACTTCTGGCACAGTTCGAGTTATTGACTTTCAAAATTGCACTTGTTTGGTCAGAAAGACCCGTTCCCGTTCCCGTACCCGTTACTCCTTTCCCGTAGCTGTAAACGTAGTCGTAGTCGTAGTCAACGTGCCAACGATCGCATGATCGAACTCGACCCGTCCGTCAGCGAACAGATCGCGCGCTCAACTGAAGTTCAGTTTTGTATGTTGTAGGTTGCTTGGCGCCTGCGCTGCTCACTTCGCAACCCGGTTTGAGTTGCGAGTTGCGAGTCGGGCTGTCCCCGTTGCGTGTCAGCTGTTTTTCTTGCAGTTGCATATCAATTGGTCCGTTTGTTGTTGTTGACTGCATGATTACTTTACACACGCTCTGCCCTTTCGTGTGTGCGCATGTGTGTGTGGCTGTGTGTGTGTGTTGCATATAAAACCTGTTCACATGTGAGTTGAAATTGTGGCTTCTTTGCCGTCTGCTAAATTAAAACAAAACATGCGTTTTGTCTGCTCAGGTTGATAGCGAAGTCTGTGCTTTCTTTTGATCCCTTAACTGGGTACATGAGCTATCTGAACTGTAGTTCAAAGTGGGGCATCATTCAATTATCAAGCACTGGCAAAGGAGGGAGATTTGGGAGGGAGATTTGATTGAATGAAGATTTGTTTTAATGTACTGCAGGTATATATCTTTTATTAAAGTAAACATTTTTTAACTAGATAAATAACATGAATGATATAAGTTTAATTAAAGTTAACATTTTTATATGCATCCTTTTTGTTAAACGGAATTTGTACTGCAAATACGATTAAGTTTTGCCTGTAATTCAATAAAGTACAAATAGAGCATTCAAGAGTCGTTAATGTATTGTTTAGCAATGCCATAACTTGTTGTTTTATTCATGGGACTCCAAACGTGGGAACTTTTAATTGTGTGTACATATGGGAATCCAGTCGTGCTGCTTGTGCCTCTGCTGCTGCCACAATAAAGCACTTGAAATGCAAAAGGATATTTAGTATGCTCGGACAGTGCAAATATCAAAGATTTACTGACAGCGGAAAAGAAGTGAAAACCAGTTATAGGCTTCGCTTGCTATGGATGTCAAAACAAAGACCCCACAACCCGATCAGCCGGAAAAGGGACAACAGAGAATTTAAGGTCCTGGTGGGTGACCCTTATAAATATGTCAATCACAAGTAAATTGTAGTAGACTTAATAGCCAGCCGAAATTTGTTAAGAGGGGATAGGATGGGTTGGGATGGGATGGGTTGGGCGGTAAATGCAAATGGCTGCTGTGTCAGCAGCAAATAACGAATCATGACGCAACCTAAGCCAATTCCTGCTGCTCCGGGTGCTGTTCGTAACCCCTACGCTGCTTAGCAACAATTTATTGGCATTCTTTCTGGCATAGGCGCGTTTTATTTTTTTTTCGCTAGCTTTTCCCTTTGGGTGCGAGATGGATGTTTGAGCTCGTGTTGGGCTGAATGGGCACGTAGCTGATAAAGGGCATTCAAGGCAAGTCTCGTGTATAGTTTGTGGCTGGGCTGCACTCTCAATTGCATTGTCGGACCGGGCCATAAAAGCCGACCGCAAAATGGCGTCGAAAGCGCTTCCGGCCAAGTTAAATACAAAAACCCCTCATGGCCGCGTACGTGAAATGTTTTTGGCTTGTTTCGCTTTTTAATAACAGACCTTTTACACAGCTGAATACAGCAACCGCTACCCCCCTGTTCCTGTGCCCATCCACTAACTTAGCGGCTATTAGAAAATTGTGAAAATTGCGGGCACGTTTCAAACAGCAGCAACTGGGACTTCAACGTCGACTGCGACTGCGACTGCAACTGCAACATTGCATGCGCTTTGGCAATTGAGTGCATTTTGAGATTTATTGCAGCGTCGAGCTTGCCACTTCCAGAATTTTAAACAGTTTTCCCATTTGTTTTACTTTATCAAACGCGCAGCTGAAAGGGATGCTCTCAACGTCTGATGGCCTTAACCTGCATAATTCATTTGGCTCGAACGTATTTCAATTCACTTGCCTCAATGTACTTCCACAAAAATCAATTCTAACATTGAAAAAGTTTGATTTCTCTTTTGACTCGCAGCCATTAAAAGAATTAAAAGAATTATCCTCTGTTAAATAAAATATTTATTTTTCCTTTCATTTTCCTGTAAAACTCCCGCTTTTATTGAACTTCTCAAAATACCTTAATATCGTTAGCTGTCATTAGTCGTTTAGCAAATATCGTTTCCCTTTTTTTTTTGTTCTTAACTTAATTTGGAGCACACACGCACCCAAAAGAATGCCTGGTGAATCTTTGTGAAATTCAGACTGCCAGAAAGGCTATCAAGTTTGCTGGTTTGCGCCTTAATTTAAAATCTAGGCATACGCCATACCTGGAGTTTATGGCTTCAGTGTCAGAGCCTCAAAGCTTCAGCCACACGGCAACGACGCCCTGCGGTGCTGTGGCATCTCTGCCTACACACAAAGAGAGGCAGCCACACGTGTGTATGTATGTGTGCGTGGCAGTAGCTAAATTGTAAAATCGATAGTGCTTAAATGTTGTTGCTTAATCAACGTTGGGAAATATGCAAGAAATTTGACTGCGCCACTAATTGATTGAATTTTCCGTGCAATTACAGCTAAAGACAAACTTTAAAGCATAAATATTAAAATATATACATATATCAGCAATCAAAGTGTATGACAAGAAAATTATGCGACGCAAAAGCAAATACAAATTTGAAATTCAACAATTGAGGCAGCTGCTTTTACCACACACGCACCCACAGCAAATGTGCCAAGGACAGCGACAATTTAGTGTCTGCCTGGGTGCTAGATACCCTGTAGCATAATTCACAATTTTGTCCTCTCCTTAAACACATTTGAAATGTAGCTAAAATAATGTTTAGAATTTCTATTCCATTCTATTCATTTCAACATAGAAACACCCTAATATGCCTCCTTTTACTTTCTCGTTGGATGATGGGTATTGAAAACAGCGGGAAACTGCTTAAATTAAATAAAGTAGACGCTCCTTCGATGTTTCCGTTGCGTTACTAGGCGTCGCCCCTTAGAGTAGGCAATTGAAATTTTGTGCGGCTGCGAGAAATTAATTTTTGCTGGCGCCGCCCAAAAGTAGGCAACGCTTTTGTTGTGACGCCAACAATATTTGTTAAATGATTTTCAAATGTTTTGCAGCCAACAATTGATTACATTTCGTGTTATTTAAGTGCTTATGATTGTACACATTTATCACTGTGTGCCCCAGACTTGGCACACTATTTGACATTTCATTTCTCTGGGCTTAAGTCATAAGCCGGCTGGCAACCACTCGCTGGAGGACATCTTCAATTCCTTAACAGTTGCTTAACTTTGCCAAACATGGCAGAGCCAAAGTGGAAGCTTTGGCATTATACTTGTGTGTGCCGTGGCTAATTGTTCTAAAGCGCTCAAGTGTGGTAAGCAGCTTAAGAGCAACACACACACACACACATGCACAGATGTGTAGCTAAACAGTGTACAAAGACAGTATTGAATGCCAAGTATTTTATTTAATAAAGTTTCATTGTCTTTCGGTCGTCTTTCCTCACTTTTCAAAGTTATCAATTTAGCTTTCCCTAGTGTATCTTTAGAGCTTATTGGACACCTGGACAGCTTTGTTTGCTCCGGGGGGTCGGTGGCGTTTCAGAAACGGAACAATATGCTGGGCACATCCTTCGGCATTCATTAAGTGCACATGATGAGTGCCGGATACCACGTGGTATTCAAAGTATGGATTTTGGTCCTCTAAAATTGAGATAACTTCGTCAGCTCCAGAATTAACAAAGTTGGACTCGGAGCCCTTAATGATGAGATAGGGTACACACTTGATGCGTCTTGCCATTTCAGCAGCCTGTACTGGATCGAAGGGAAATATAGTATAAAACTTAATGCGATTATCCCTTGTCAAGTAGAACTTGTTCGGATATAGTTGTGACTTTGTCACGCTGCGTTGGAGCAAATGATGGCTAAGCTCCAACGGCACCGAAAAGTTGCTGGCCTTGCTCAATCCAAAGCGCAACTGGTCTTCCGTGTATGTACGTGGCACATTCATTGTGCTGGTTGCAGAGCGTGTCTCCTCCTCCAAATGTTTCTCCATAAAGTACGCCATAATCGACAAAGTGTCAGCAGATTCTAGCGGTGGCAAAACAATGTCCAATGCGATGATCATGTCCACCAAATGCGGAGAGATTGCGGCGTAAAGAAAGCTGAGTGAACCTCCAAGGGACTGACCCATTAGCGAGACCTTGGGCCACTTGTATTGCTTCATTATCCTGGCAATGGTAAGAATCCAATCATCCGCGCAGTAATGCATTCCAGCCGGCAATCGATCAGAGCAACCATGTCCAGCCAAATCGACGCACAGCACACTGAGATAGTCGGGTATGAAAGGTATTAGTGTGTCAAAGCTTCCCAGATTGTCCAGCCAGCCGTGGATGGCCAGAATGGGACGCACCGATCGACTGCCGTACCAGCGTCCAGAAAGGTGTCCCCATGGCGCCCAGATGCGCACATCCTCAAACTATCAGATGATCAGAATTTAAGAGATATTATTTCCGTAGTTCGAGCTGTTCAAAATATTTACGCACATCGCTTAATGACAAAGTTCCCATGATAACTCTTCAAAGTGGGAACCTTTGACATCTCTTTATAGCCATACATCCGCTCGTTTGCCGAAAGTTTCGTATTATCTATTCTCAGAATTGGCGGTCAGCTGATTAAAGCTGAAATTTAATTACTTAATATTTAATATCTTTTTTAAATCACAGCAGTGGAATATAATCAATAAAATTGCTTCCGTCTGTCAGCTTAAAGGGTTAGCCGTCGACTGATTCAAGTCATGTTCAATAGTCTATTTCAAGTTGATGGAAAGCTTTTTGGTCTTATGGAGACTATTTATTTAAATGTTGAGATCGTCTTCAGTTTGATTTTAAAGCTTTTTGGGTATTTTTGTAATCATAATTGATAGAGTTCACAGACATTACCCCAAAAGATAAGTCATAATTTCGTATCAGTTAATAATTCATTCAATACAATCTGTACAATCTGCTTTATTCATTACATTTGTATTATATTATTATTATTATTAATATTATTATTATTATTTATAGATAGGTCTATTGGAAGGACATTATAGTCTAAGAAATCTGCAGATTGTGTCGCCTTCACTAGGAAAAGACGTTGTATCCCAGTGATGCATGTTCTAAGCTCTAAAGACAAAGAAACCCTCAACACAACAAAGATTCTTGCATTCGTTCAAAAACTAGGGTTGATGGAAGAGCTGTAGGTTCAGAAGGGTTTTGCAGTGCATGTAGATAACAAGAATAAGAATTGTTATTTATGGTTAATTTTTGCCGACAGCCTGTTATAATTTACTAAGACGCTTAACGTTTCTGGCAAAGAAGCTCTCCTGCACCTTTCGGTGCTCCCTTTGGCTCAGTTTTTGCTCCTCGTCAGCTAGCGACCAGCTGGACACAGTTGGCGGTCGGTGTCGTCTCAGAAAGGGAACTATATATTGGGCAAATTCTTTGGCATGGGTAAGATGCGCATGATGAGTGCCGGGTACTTCGTGGTATTCAAAGTGTGGATTTTGATTTTGCAAAATGGAGATAACCTCGTTGTCCTCGAAGCGCACGAAGCGAGACTCGGATGCTTTGATAATGAGGTAGGGCTTGTTCCTAATGCGACGCGCAAATTCTGCAGCAAGACCTGCAGTTACTGGAAGAATTGTGTAGTACTTGGTTCGGCCATCCCTTGAAAAATAAAACCTTTCCGGATATAGTTGCGACTTGGCGACGCTACGATACAGCAAATGCTGAGCAAACTCTTGCGGCACGGATTCGTGGCTACCCTTGCTCAGAACACTACGCAGCTGTGATAGCGTGTAGGAAGGTGGCTCGTGCATCGAGCCTTCCACAGCGCGCTCATCCTCCACCATTTGTTTATCTATAATCAGAGGTAAGTAATCCAAGACCACATTTTTTTCGAATGGTGGTTTATCAATGTCCAAACAGATGACGAGGTCGACAGTGTGTGGTGCGAGTGCTGTGTGAACGAAGCTCAGGACGCCGCCCAAAGAGTGACCCATCAATGACACCTTTGTCCATTTGTACTCCTTCATGACTCTGGCTATGATAAGGACAAACTCAGCTGTGCTGTAACGTATACCCGGTGGCATTCGAGAGGAGCAGCCATGTCCAGGCAGATCGATGCAGAGCACACCCAGATAGTCGGGCAGCAAGGGTATCAGTGTATCAAAGGTGCCAAGATTATCCAGCCAGCCGTGGATAGCCAGAATGGGTCGTTCCGATCGATTGCCGTACCAGCGACCCAAAATATGACCCCAAGGCGCCCAGATGCGAACATCCTCGTACTGTCACAAAGCAATGGAGAAAAAGTTGCATGTTTAGCAGTGTATAAACAAAGTGGATTGCTCTGCAAGCAATAAAAAGCTTTTAATTTTGCTTACTCACGTCGCTCAGTGACAAAGTTCCCATGTGGCTCGTTGAACTTTGGCACGACTGTTTATTGTTGTGCGTCTGGTTTTATCTAGACTTCCAAAGGTTCTTCACTATAATCTTTTTGCGGTTTGTGTTATCGGAAGACGATTAGCTTTTCATTTTCAACATTAAATGCAGTTATTAATAAAAATTGACCCGAGTCAAACAAAATAAAAAGCGACAGTTTCGACCGCTTCGCGTCGTTCAGCTTAAACTGTTCGCCGGCAACTGAGGGCAACATCAAACCTCTTTTTGCTTATTGTGAAAAGCTTTTGAGTCATGCCGAGCTGCGCTCTCTTCATTACACAAACAAATAAATATATTTCGCTGCTCTCCGACTTGCTTGTGAGCATGCATTTTGGGATCATAAAGCTTTTTGCAAGTTCTGTGAAAAGCTTTCAAACAGTAAACAAACTGTATCAGCTGCTTATATGTTTGATCGTCTGAATTCTAACAATAAAGCGCTTACCAGACAAAGTCTAAAAGGAGCTTTGCAGCAATGTTATTTCTACTTTTATGAGATTTCAAACAATTTGCTGTAGTTTTTTTTAATTTATTTTAATTTCATTATCGTTAATTTCATATTGCAATGGCATATTTACATATTTATTTTTTAATGATTTATAGTTTTATCCGTTTCATGAAAGAAATATAAGGTTTAAAATTATGTTATAAGTGAAAAGCTTCCCTAAGTAAACTGTGAGGAATGATCCTTTACCATTTATGTTGACTTTTCCAGACTTCATGTTACAATTTGTTAAGTCGTTTCATGTTTCTAGCAAATATACTTTCCTGCGCTTTTCCCAGCTGGCTTAGCTTCTGCTCCTCACCAGCAACCGACCAGCTGGATGCAGTTGGCGGTCGGTGTCGTCTCAGAAAGCTTAAAGGGTTAGCCGTCGACTGATTCAAGTCATGTTCAATAGTCTATTTCAAGTTGATGGAAAGCTTTTTGGTCTTATGGAGACTATTCATTTAAATGTTGAGATCGTCTTCAGTTTGATTTTAAAGCTTTTTAGGTATTTTTGTAATCATAATTGATAGAATTAACAGACATTACCCCAAAAGATAAGCCATAATTTCGTATCAGTTAATAATTCATTCAATACAATCTGTATAATCTGCTTTATTCATTACATTTGTATTATATTATTATTATTATTAATATTATTATTATTATTATTATTTATAGATAGGTCTATTGAAAGGACATTATAGTCTAAGAAATCAGCAGATTGGGTCGCCTTCACTAGGAAAAGTCGTTGTATCCTAGTGATGCATGTTCTTAGCTCTAAAGACAAAGAAATCCTCAACACAACAAAGATTCTTGCATTCGTACAAAAACTAGGGTTGATGGAAGAGCTGTAGGTTCAGAAGGATTTTGCAGTGCATGTACATGTAGATAACAAGAATAAGAATTATTATTTATGGTTAATTTTCACCGACAGCCTGTTATAATTTGCTAAGACGCTTAACGTTTCTGGCAAAGAAGCTCTCCTGCACCTTTCGGTGCTCCCTTTGGCTCAGTTTTTGCTCCACGCCAGCTAGCGACCAGCTGGACACAATTGGCGGTCGGTGTCGTCTCAGAAAGGGAACTATATATTGGGCAAATTCTTTGGCATGGGTAAGATGCGCATGATGAGTGCCGGATACTTCGTGGTATTCAAAGTGTGGATTTTGTTTTTGCAAAATGGAGATAACCTCGTTGTCCTCGAAGCGTACGAAGCGAGACTCGGATGCTTTGATAATGAGGTAGGGCTTGTTCCTAATGCAACGCGCAAATTCTGCAGCAAGACCTGCAGTTACTGGAAGAATTGTGTAGTACTTGGTTCGGCCATCCCTTGAAAAATAAAATCTTCCCGGATATAGCTGCGACTTGGCGACGCTACGATACAGCAAATGCTGAGCAAATTCTTGCGGCACCGATTCGTGGGTGCCCTTGCTCAGAATACTACGCAGCTGTGACAGCGTGTAGGAAGGTGGCTCGTGCATCGAGCCATCCACAGCGCGCTCATCCTCCACCATTTGTTTATCTATAATCAGAGGTAAATTATCCAAGTCCTCATTTTTTTCTAAATGTGGTTTATCAATGTCCAAACAGATGACGAGGTCGACAGTGTGTGGTGCGAGTGCTGTGTGAACGAAGCTCAGGATGCCTCCCCACGAGTGACCCATCAATGACACCTTTGTCCATTTGTACTCCTTCATGACTCTGGCTATGATGAGGACAAACTCAGCTGTGCTGTAACGTATACCCGGTGGCATTCGAGAGGAGCAGCCATGTCCAGGCAGATCGATGCAGAGCACACCCAGATAGTCGGGCAGCAAGGGTATCAGTGTATCAAAGGTGCCAAGATTATCCAGCCAGCCGTGGATAGCCAGAATGGGTCGTTCCGATCGATTGCCGTACCAGCGACCCAAAATATGACCCCAAGGCGCCCAGATGCGAACATCCTCGTACTGTCACAAAGCAATGGAGAAAAAGTTGCATGTTTAGCAGTGTATAAACAAAGTGGATTGCTCTGCAAGCAATAAAAAGCTTTTAATTTTGCTTACTCACGTCGCTCAGTGACAAAGTTCCCATGTGGCTCGTTGAACTTTGGCACGACTGTTTATTGTTGTGCGTCTGGTTTTATCTAGACTTCCAAAGGTTCTTCACTATAATCTTTTTGCGGTTTGTGTTATCGGAAGACAATTAGCTTTTCATTTTCAACATTAAATGCAGTTATTAATAAAAATTGACCCGAGTCTAACAAAATAAAAAGCGACAGTTTCGACCGCTTCGCGTCGTTCAACGTAAACTTTTCGCCGGCAACTGAGGACAACAGCAAACCTCTTTTTGCTTATTGTGAAAAGCTTTTGAGTCATGCCGAGCTGCGCTCTCTTCGACTTGCTTGTGAGCATGCATTTTGGGATCATAAAGCTTTTTGCAAGTTCTGTGAAAAGCTTTCAAACAGTAAACAAACTGTATCAGCTGCTTATATGTTTGATCGTCTGAATTCTAACAATAAAGCGCTTACCAGACAAAGTCTAAAAGGAGCTTTGCAGCTATGTTATTTCTACTTTTATGAGATTTCAAACAATTTGCTGTAGTTTTTTTTAATTTATTTTAATTTCATTATCGTTAATTTCATATTGCAATGGCATATTTACATATTTATTTTTTAATGATTTATAGTTTTATCCGTTTCATGAAAGAAATATAAAGTTTTAAATTATGTTATAAGTGAAAAGCTTCAATAAGTAAACTGTGAGGAATGATCCTTTACCATTTATGTTGACTTTTCCTGACTTCATGTTACAATTTGTTAAGTCGTTTCTTGTTTCTGGCAAATATACTTTCCTGCGATTTTCCCAGCTGGCTTAGCTTCTGCTCCTCACCAGCAACCGACCAGCTGGATGCAGTTGGCGGTCGGTGTCGTCTCAGAAAGGGAACTATATATTGGGCACATTCTTTGGCATTGGTAAGATGCACATGATGAGTGCCGGAAACTTCATGGTATTCAAAGAGTGGATTTTGATTTCTCAACATGGAGATAGCCTTGTCGGCGTTGGAGCCTATGAAATGCGACTCGGATGCTTTGATAACAAGGTAGGGTTTGTTCCTGATCTTTGAAACCATTTCATTATAAAGCTCTTCATATATAGGAAGCACATTAAAGTACCTTATGCGCTGATCGGTAGTTAAGTTGAACTTGTCCGGATACAGCTGTGACTTGGCGACGCTTCGACGGAGCAAATGATGAGCAAACTCTGGCGGCACTATGCTGTTCTTGCTCAGAACACTACGCAGCTGAGACAGCGTGTAGGAAGGTGACTCTTTAATGCCCTCCTCCTCCACCAGTTGCTTATCCATATTAAAAGCAATATAGTCTGAGCCTCCATACCCTATTGGGGGTATAATAATGTCCAAAGAGATGACGAGGTCGACAGTGTGTGGTGCGAGTGCTGTGTGAACGAAGCTCAAGATTCCACCCATCGAGTGACCCATCAATGACACCTTTGCCCATTTGTACTCTTTCATGACTCTGGCTATAACATGCATATACACAGAATTGCCGTAGCTTATCCCCTGTGGCATTCGAGAGGAGCAGCCATGTCCAGGCATATCGATGCAGAGCACACCCAGATAGTCGGGCAGCAATGGTATCAGTGTATCAAAGCTGCCGAGATTATCAAAAAAGCCGTGGATAGCCAGAATGGGGCGTTCCGATCGATTGCCGTACCAGCGTCCGGAAATATGACCCCAAGGCACCCAAATACGAACATCATCGAACTGTGAAATGTCAAGTTATATAATACTTAAATTAGTTTAATAATTTACTTTAATGTATTTACTCACATCACTCAATGACAAAGTTCCCATGATGAAGTAGAGATTCTCTTAACCTGTTGTTCCAGTCAGACTTTGCAGACTTTAAGTTGATTATATTATTATATTATAGATAACAATGTTTCGGAATAATCTTTCTATATTATTTTAAGACATTTATTCTTATCTTTTGTCTGGCTAGAAACACAACCGCCGTTTTACGCAAACGAAATTTGTATAATGAAATTTAGAAAGTGCTTTGTTTGAAAAGCTTTAATTAATTACTCGTGGTGAAAAGCTTAAAAATATGAACAAATTTAATCAGTGGGTAAAGTTTATGTTATTCACCCAATCAGACGTCAAACTTGTTGGCCTTAAATTTTTTATTATTAATATTCCAGCTAAAAGGCCTTATGCGAAATTTAATATAATATAAAAACATTTTTTTATAGATAGAAGAACACCAAGCGATAAGGATCTATACTTTTCAAAGCTTGCGGATATTCAGATATTCAGTTGGAGCCCTGGATCCTCCCACCTGGTCGCAGATAAATCCATTCGTGTACACATTGCTCACCCTCTCGGGTATGATGAGCATCAATAGCAATCAGCAAATCCACATGATTCTGGCTATGGCCATACACATTGCAAAGGTTGGCGCCCAAAGAGTTACCCAGCAGTGAAACAATTGACCACCACACCTCGAATGATGCTCGTCCGGATAGTGATGAATAGTGCGAGGAGCGACCATGTCTAGGTAGCTCTATGCAGAGCACGCTCATGTGTGCGGAGTACAGCAGAGGCATGAGACGTGCAACGCTGCCCGTATTGTGCATCCAGCTGTGAATGGCGAGCAAGGGACACACCTGACGATTATCGTACCAGCGCCGGGCGACTTTCTGACCCAGGGCACCAAGATGTCAAAGTCAATAAACTGCCCAGAGATTTTGGGAATGCGCTGCGATTAGCACGTGACTCTCGAATCGAATTTTCCACTTCACTTGCCTCATTGCTGCTGCCCAGCACCGTAGTAGCCATTTTCCACTGTGGGTTTTTCTAGTCTGTTCTCTTCTATGCGGCAACTGAACGACACGTATTTTACGGCGTATTCAACCGATCTGCTTAGGGGGACAGCACAACTTTTCGTCCTTCCTCTGGACTTATTAGTTATGCACCTCAACTTGTGACAGTTGCCCAAAGATTGGCTTAAGCACTCTTTAAATATGGGTGTGCGGGTTACATTATGCCCAATGGATAGGTTTATTGTCATGTTGAATATGTTTTACTGTCTTTCGATTTGCCTTATATTTAACCAATAAAAGCTGTTAGTTTATTTATGTATTGTTTTCATACGGTAAACTTGTATTAGACAACTAATTGAATTGTGTTAATTTATTTATTATCTTAGTTTCGATATTCATAGGAAAATTATTGCTAAACAATGTTAACTCAATTAGTTCAAATCAACAGTGAGTTACGAAATTTATTGGACACTTACAGTTATTGTTGCTTTTGTCGTTTAGATAATGATAACAAGCTATTGCATCTTCTTCAATTCGACCTTAAAATTGTTGTGTCTTAAGTCCATTTTCTTGGCTCTTACTATTTATCTATGTCGTAATTTAGATTTAGCTATTGATTAAAGTTGAATCTCGACTAGTTGGAGTGAATGAAGTCTTGACACGCCTGCAAATCGGAATGCATTGTGCAAATTTCCTGTGCACTGTTGGCATGATTTATATTTAATTTGTATTTGAGTAATTTATCATGTTGACTGCGATCTCCGCTCAACAACTGCTCAGCTCAACAATGTCCCAGCCGACCCTCAACACACTAAACACTCAACAACCCCACCCCACCCAGTATCCAATTATATTCGCCCTGGTCTGCAGTTGGTCCCCGAGGCGACAGTGCGTTGTCTTTGTCATTGCCCCGGGAAATGCTATGCAAATTGTGCCGGGCACCTAAGCCAAGCGCAAAGTGAAAGTGCCATTTCCCAGACATGCCGTCGTGTCGCCCAAACTCTACCTTATTTAGGGGTACATACATATAAATGTGGGTATGTGGGGTGTGCTATGTACATACATACATATTACATAATTTGCCTGTCAACGGCAGCATTCACCCAAAAATTTTGCGCACATAATTGAGTTCAAGCATTTGGAAGCCAATTATGATTTCACATTTTCCATATTGCCACCATTGGGGGTCTGGCAGTGTTGGCATTTCTCTCGAAGTCCTTTTCCTTTGTGCCGTTCGCTCGTTCAATCAGCCTGGGTGTGTCCTGGCGATTGCCTTCGCCTTTAATTGCTTCTGCCACTTAACATATGCAAATTAATTTTTCTTTTATTTCCGCTTTTGGTTTTCCTTCTTTTTTTCTGTTTTGCTCATTTCATTATTGACCGTGTTCTTTTTTGCGCCTGGGGTTAATACTTATTCTGCTGTGTGTCCTTTTTAACACCTTAAGTGCCACACACACAAACACACACACACAGCCACACCCACATTCTTTTCAATTGTTTGATAAATATTTATGATAGCTCATCACAGGGAGCAACAATGGGAAAAAAAGGGTAAGCCAGGACGTTTTTTTGTGTCCACCTGTATAACGCCATTTCCTAGAGCCACATTCTTGTCGTTTATTTTTCATTTTACTTAACGGTAGATAAACAATACTCGGGTATCTACGAAAAAGTGCACTCCACTCCACACCACTCCATTCCATCTCCACTCCACTCCACTCCAGTTCACTCAGCTCAGCTGAGACGCGTTCAACGTGTCTGTTAAGTGTGTGTGCGCAATCCTAAGGTAAGGACTGAGCTGAGATCATCCAGCTGGCTGTTTCGACAAAAGGCAAACCCGGAAGTTGCCTTAGATACGCACAAAGACGAACAACAAGAGGAAGAACAGAAAAAACAACATCATCAAGAGATGGGACAACTTTGTGCGATGCTTCTGCTTCTATTATTCCTTCCCTGCCCGAATTTGGTGAGTTTTTTTTTGTGGCATTTTAATAGCAACAATAGCATCCGGACTCATGACCTGGCCCAAATGAAATTGCATTAAGAAATCATTTGCCAAAATGTGCAGCCCGTTAGAGTTTTACGGGCATTTTTTTTTTTTATTTCATTACTTTTTGTTTGAGGTTTGTTTGGCTTGCTGCAAACGTTTTAATCTAATTTTAATGAATTATTTTCACACGAAAATTACTTAAGCTCAAAAGTTTCGTTTTGTGGTGCTGCTTTACGGTTAGCCAAATCTTTTACTGACGTGTGTGTGGATGTGTGTGTGCTGTGTGTGTGTATGGAAATGAGCGTGTGGTTTGAATTGTATTGGTCGTACAATTATACAGAAGCCAAGGAAATGTACATTTTTGGCTGCATTTGTAATTTGCATGCGGACAAAAACCGCAATTCGGACAAGCATACAACACTTTTAATTCCCTCGAAATAAAGTAAAACGAAGTATTTAAATTTATTAAGGGGAACTATCATTAACATATGTTTGGATCAATGATTTAGCTGGAAAACAAATATGATTATAGAAGAGAATTTAAATGAATACTCTGGGTCACTTCTATTATTTATATATAGGGTATATTTTGCTGTCAAGTAATTAATGAGTTTTGCTTACAGTATGTAGTTATTTTACGTTTTGTTTGATTGACATTTGCCAATTGCATTTAAATTATAATTACTTATAATCAGTATGACAACATATATATATTGTTTCATATGAAACAGAAATAAATCCGTATTCTCACAATTTTTTAAGATTGTTGTGTTTACCCTCTTAATGTTCAGCACTTTATTGGAGTTCGCACAAAAGTATGCAATACTTTTAATGTTGTTCAAAATTAAGTCGCAAATGATTTAAATGAGGTCGCCTTAAAGTATGCAATGCTTTGTTGATGCTGTGGATTTTCATTTAAATTCACACAAAAGTATGCATTGACTTTTCCGGCTGTCAGGCGAGCGCGACTACAGTGCGTACACTTAATATAAGCACCAAACACACTTAATGCCGCGCTCCGCATTTTGTGGCGAGTATGGAAATCCGAAATACAGTAAATTAATTATCCGCAATATTTATGAGTCTAGTGGAGCCGAGCTATATTCGATTATTTTTGCTGTCGTTCTTTGTTATGCTTTTATTCTGTCGGTTGGGTTTGTTTACATTGTTTATTAGTTGTGCTTCGCTGCTTGCCCAAAGTTAATAATTAATGTGGCTAATTTATGCATTGTCATTGGGCTTGGTCATATATATTTGGGCATTTGTCAAGCATAAATCTGTTTAGAGTTCCCAACAACGAGCAGCATGTTTTCATAACTCAAACGGTTCAATTTATGTGCACAGGACTCAGAGTGTTATCTGTGCACAAACAATTTCAAGCTTTGGTTTTCACTATGTGTTTGGCCACTTGAGCCGCATGCCAATCGTAATTTACGAGTAACCACAGAAACGCACTCCAAATCTAGCCGTATGTAATGCAAAGACAATTGCACCAAATCGCCATTTCCATTGAGTCTCCAGTTTCGGCAGTTCACTATTTCACTGCTCGGTGCTCCCATGTTGGGTGCTCCATGCATCTCGTATGCATCTCGTATGCTTGGTCTTAGTCTGGTCATAAATTTGCGATTTTGGTTAACTGTTGTTGCGATACTTCCAACAACTACTAGTCCCCAGGGCTTTTGCCAGTTTTTCCCAAATTTCCACAGAGAGTGCGAATAAGTGGGTAAGCATATGAATATCTGTGAGTGTGTTTGTGTTTGTATGTGTGTGTTTGCAACTACATAGAGTTGCCAGCTTTTTTTTGGTGGTGGATTAAATATATATTGCTCCTGTGCCGGCAATTGGCCAAAAATGCAATTGCATGCATCCTTTTGTAATTGGAAATTGTAGTTAAAAACTTTGTAATTCAAAGTTTATTTTTTGGAATTCAGTCTGAGGCAAGTAGAGCTAACAATTTTCCGATTTGTATTTGCAAATTTCCAATATGTGTATGTTTGTGTGTGTATTTGTGCTTGATTGTGTTTTCTGCTGGAACTTTTGGCATTTTGGCCTGTAATTGAACTCTAAAACTGTCACAACAGTTCAAAAGGGGTCAGTAATTAGAATTTGCCAGTGTGACTGCTCTATCCATTGTGGCCAAAACTTGAGAATTTGCTCAAATGGCTTCGTATTAATTTATGCATGATATTCAATAAACCCAAAATGAATATTGTGAGTGCTTGAAGCCATCTTGACTTCATTTAATGTGATTGCAACCAGAACCACAATTAATTATCTTTGCCAAAGTCTTCAAATTGATATTTTATGCATTGCTCAAAACTCAAATAATGCACCAGACTTTAATTAAAAGCAATTGCATAAAATAAATTCAGAGCCGTAAATTGCATCAAAACCAATTAAACTTTTTATCTAATGTCCACAAATAAATCATACGCACTGTTGTCTCCAACTTGCAACCGAGGAATAAAACAATGCAACTAAGAGGACAATCAAGATAAATATCGTAGCTGCCAGACAACTTGACATGTGCACATTAGTTGCTCATCCAGATAAGCTTTTGCAGTTGGGCTCGGTTTATTCATAGAGCAGAAGGAGTACAAGGAGCAGGAGCAGGAACAGGAGCAGGAGCGGGAGCAGGAGGAGGAGCAGCAATAGCCAAACCAAATTTGATTGCCATTTGGTGAAATTTACTTTAGTTGAGGGGAAATGCTCGAGTAACCAAAAACCCGCACGTACGTGCCACAGAAAAAGAAATGCCACAACACACAAACACATACAAATGCTGACATTCGAAAGAACACTAAAACAAAGTTGGCAACGCGGCACGTACAGTGCCTAAAAAAGAGCAACGCCCACCAGCCACTCGCTGTTGTCATTTGCATTTGCATTTGCATCCTTCGTTCTGTTTATTTGCACTTTGCATTTTATATTTGTTCACTTTTTGGCTCGTTTGCTCGTTTGCCAAACGGCGAGGAGCGAATAATTTGTTGCAGCATCAACAACAACAACAACAACAACACCAACAACAACAACACGAACATCAACTCTTTGATATCAATGTAAATTTTAATTTGTTTGGCAAATATTTTATCCAACAGTTTGTGGCATGAATTGAGCTGTGAAATTGCCAAGAGAAGCTGCAAACCAAAATGGGCAAACAAAACACAATTTTATATAATATACTTTAAAATAACTACAGTGAGTGACACATTAATTTGACCGCAACAAATTAAGCAAATCGGCATTAATGGTATATAGCAAGTGATACCCTATAATGCTCTAAGGTATTGGGTGTATCTATTTGAATAAACAGTCACCATGTTAAGTTCAATTTTATTTTATTTATAATTATTGTGTCGGCAAAGCGAAGTGAAGTTAACTTAATTTAAAATTTAACTAATATATATATTTATGCAACATATCTTGGGGTATTATTTAGTCATCCTTTTAAGAGTTCAAATTGTTAGACGAATAGCCAAAAGCATTTAGCAAAAACTGAAAACTGCAGTTGAGGAAAAATTCTTGAGCTCAGTTTGTTGAGGGAAAAGTTGTTTCACTTTTGATTGTCGGAACATTTGAGTGCAAAATATAAAGTTCTCAACTTGATCAAAACTAAGTGGGGCAACATTTGCACGCATGCCACAACAGCAGGCATCAGTAACAGCGTCCTGTCAGAGGGTTGCGTTTGTGTGTTGATGTGTGTACATGTGTGTGTTTGTGTGTGTTGATGTGTGTACATGTGTGTACAGGCTTATCCGCTGCGCTTCCGATATTTCTGTTTCATGGCTGTGCTCCGACAACCGGTTTTCAATTTGTAATTTGTGCTTAGGCGTTGCGTCGACACTTGTAAATTTCTTCAAGCGACAGTTTAAAAGGAGTCCGCATTCCCTGCATATTCCCTGCTCCTGTATCCTGTGGCTGACGCCTGCTGACAGGCAGCCAGGCAGTCAGGCAGTCAGGCAGCAACCAATCTGAGCCGTGTCTGGCGCTGTCAGGCACATGTTTTGTGCGTCGTCTTGGCCATTTGAGAAGGAAGTTTGTTGCATGCCCCTATCCCGCCTCGAGTCTAGACACTGTCACTGTCACGTCTTCGACCTGTCGAACACTCGCAATAATTGGCGTGCGAAATATCTATGCACTCCTCTATAATGCAACATCAACTTTCATGATCTGCCCATTTTCGACCTTAGCCAATCTTAAAAGTTAGTCCCTTTGGCTTTATCGCGATGGGGCCAAAAAAAAATGTAAATTGCAGCCGAAGAAATGCGGCGAAACTAAATGAGTTGCTGCCTCATTCTTTTTCCGCGTTCTTTGCGATAAAATAAATAAAATCGGAATTTTATGCAAATGGTGGAGTCGACAAGCTCAAATTGTTGGCAGGGGCCAAATAAAAATGCAGAAAAATAAACAGACAGTTAATTTAAAAAGCAAAGAATTTCCTTAAAATGGGCATGTACACGGGTAACTACTTAAATAAAAGAACAGCCGGCTAAGAAAAATATGGGTTTGAATTTAAAAATTCATCACGTAAACGAGGAAAGCAGGAAAAGCGCAGAAACTGAAACAGAAACAGAAATGAAATCTGTAACTGCTCAATTTGAGCCAAATTCATAAAGCATGCCCTTTGGTAATAATTCAAGCGGAATTTATTATAAATTTAAAGTAATTTACAAAGAAAATATTACATTTCGCTGTTGCACTTAAAATAGAGTAGAGTTGCCACAGTCTGCCACAAAATTAAGTAGCTTGCCACTCAATTAGCTCTCGAGACACGAACAAACATGCGGAACAATTTAATCGCCAATCGCATGTGAAAATTGCTCTTAACTTGACCAAACACTTGTAACCAAAGATGTAACATTTCGACTTATTACCTAATTAATAATTACACAAAATAACTTGAGAATTGGCTGGCAAAAAGTATTTTAATAACTTGCCCCAGGCTCAAGTTCTTAAGTGCTTTGCTGGGGTCAAATCAATGTGCGAAACGTGCTAATTGCGGCAGCTGTTCAAATGTGTGCCTTGGCCATTTGATCGTTGGCCATCATTTTGATGGCTTTCAGAATATCACACACACACACAACCTCAAAAACACACACAGAGAGACACACACACAGGGCTCTACTTGCAGTGGGATAGTTTAATGTGTGCGTGGTTGGTCATTGCCAAAAAACTAATTGCCAAGGCATTAGAGTTTGAGGTCAGACACTAAAACTTTTGCGTAAATGCTTCTTTTCAGTCAAACACACACACACACACACACACACACACACACACACACACACACCCACACACACTCACACACACATGAATCTATGCTGTGGCAAACTACTCGAAAGTTTCTTACAGCGTGTTTTAGTAGGGAACTGGAATTGGTCAAGGGACGGGGCGTGGCTTGGGTAGATGTTGCTGGATCTTTGGCATTGTGCGTCATAAAAAATTGCCATACTCCTCTAGCCGCCGTAACACATAATGAGATACTTCAAAATGATGTTATTGCTTTATTTATAGCGACACATAAAAGCTGGAAGCGTTCGGGGTTCGAGGTTCAGCTTTGGTTTTGGGTTCGGCTTTGGGTTTGCATCTCTTTTGTTGAGCTCCCTTTTTTTGTGCACTCACATAACATTTTTTATGTCGTTTTTTACAACTGTCATTTGTTTATCCTCATTTGTCCTACAACACACACTCACACCTGAAGCACACACACCTATCTGTTGGTTAATAAAACTGCATCAAGTGGCTGCCGCATATTTTTTTTACAACAGACAAACTCCATAAATTTAAGTAATTGTTGACGTTGTTTAGCGGGTCAACAAAAAAAGAAAATATTATTCTGTTTTTCTATGCTGCAGTTAAAACATGCAACACACAACATGGATAAACAACTTTTATAGTCAGCTAGTCAAAGGCTCAATGCCATATAATAATATTTATTTTTAATTTAATATACAGCTACACTCACAAAAAAAGAGTGTAATAAATGTGATAAACTCTAGTTAACATATTTAAAATATAATTCAGAATTTTTCTATATTATTAAAACAACTTCTTGGGTGCAGTTTGTTAATTTAATTATTATTTGTATTAATTTTCTTAAAGTGGTTCTTCTCAGTGTTGTATAACAAACTGTTTACCTCGTATACTTGATTTACTACAAATCAGATTTTTAACTGAAAAATTGTTGTTTGTCCCTTAAAATTGCCAATTTGTTCAGTAAAATATACATATATAAATATATTGATACTAAAAGCAATAGCTCAAAATTCATTCTTTGTGCCTTTATAGAAAGTACTCTGAAAAGCTTTTATACTTTTAATGCACAAAAATCTTTTATAACTGTATTTATATATATATATTTCATGCAACTTCAATGAAACTCTTTATACTATATAATAAATGTCGCTCGATTGCAGAGTTCCATGAAAACTTTACAAACAGAATCAGTGGATTAACGTTGATTTAAAATTCACTTTGACAAACTTTACACAAAGGAGAAAATACATTTTAGCGATAAAAATAAAACCTGAGAAGCCAGCAGCGAATGCTTTAAAGTGCTGCACTTTAATAATGCAACATGCAGCAAGTGGCATTAACTTTGGCCGCGCAGGCGGCATTAAAATTTGCATAATTGCTGCGAGTGTGTGAGAGAGAGAGGGATAGAGCTAGAGAGTGAGAGAGTTGCTACAAAGGCTTCGTTATTGTTATTGTTATTGTTGTTGTTGTTGCAGTGCACCGCAATGGATTTTCCCTCTACACCACGGTAATGAAAAGCGCGTCCAACACACTTGCTACAATTAACGATTTTTCATGATTTCATGCCATGCGAGCAATTTGCATAAATCAGTGGCAAAGTATCTGTGACAACGCAAAAGATGGGGCCCGGGATAGAATCTGATGGGAGAGGAAGGGTGGGAGGGAGGAGAGGTTTGTTTATTGTGCGGGCTGCTGCTGTTGAAAAATGTTTACACATTTGCCAACGTCTGAAGGTCAGGTTGGGGTGGGGGGAGAGATTTAGGCGCCTGCTCCCGCACTGAGTAATTGCGCGGTGGATTGTGGCCCATGGCTGGTGTTGCAGGTCTTGGCATGGTCACGACTGATTCTATGCCCCGTGCAGCTTTAATTTAATTTATGCATAGCAGCAACAGCAGTGGGATGCCTCGTCAAGTGGCCACTAAGTGGCCGCTTCAGCAAAATTAAATGCACTCAACAACGTTGTCGTTGTTTGTTGCTATTGTTGTTGCTGCTATTGTTGCTGTTGCAGTTGCTGTTGCAGTTGCTGTCGCAGCTGCATGACTGCTTTTAAATAAAATTTATTGTTATGGCAGAGGCGACACAGTGTGTTTAGTTTTATGTTGCCATAATATGCATACAATTTATTCACTAGACTGCACTTCTGCTTTTCTGCAACAACCAACAACCAACAACTGAGTTATTTAATGCGTAATTGCAGCGCAAATCTCCTTAAGCTGCAGTCAGCTAAGTCGCATCTACAGCTGGCCAAGTGGCAAAAGGCAGGAGGCAAGTGGCACGTAAACGGCTTAGTGCTTGCTTCATTGAATTCATAAGCGTCTCTTTTAGCAAGAGATTTCCAGTCAAAGTAAATCCTCGCAGCGAATCGGGGTCAAAGGCAAATTGCGCGCAAAATGCCAAAATAAGCATTAAAAGCAACGCTAACTGCAACATTGCGAATGCAAGAGCAACATTGCAACACAAATGGCAACAGCATCCACAACAACAACAACAACAATAACGAGAGCAACAACAACCGCAACCGGGTCGTCAAAAGTCAATTAACTGGTAGCAGTGGCAAGCAACTTCAACTAATTAGCTTCTGACTTGCCTCAAGGGTTGTGGCCCCTTCAACGTCAAACCGACGTCTCGCGACTCAGCTGCGTAAAAACAAAAGAGTGTTGCATGCTTCTAGGCGCTGCATAGAATTCGGAATGCACTTTAGCCTTTAGATGCCTTAAATGCCTCTGGATGAATGCTATTCGTATCTGTGTGTGTGTGTGTGTGTGTGTGATTGTGTGTGTGTGCAACTTAGTTACATGTCACTTTTAATTGCCCCCAAGCAACAAAAATTGTAGTTAAACCTGAACTCACATTAAATTGATTTATTGACAAATATTTGTGGCAATTCAATATTTGACTAAAAATTAGTCAATTTCCTTGCAGCAAATCACTTGTGTGTGTTTTTCTCGTTTATCTTATTAAGTTGCACATCTGCAACACAATTTATTATTCAGTTGGATTTATAAACACATTTTGTGCTAAGCTAGCTAAATATTTATCGAGTTTTCAATTTTTCATTCAAAATTGATTCATTTTATTGCATTTTGAATGTTTTTGCTGACAAATCATTTTCCCAGTTTCAGGTATTTATATTTTTATTTATATTTAAAATGTAGTTTATTTTTAAGCAACTTTATCTATTATATATCAACTATTACTCAATTTATTTAGCTGTTACTAATTCTTTGCCCACAACTGTTGTTCTGCTTATGTACCACAACCAGATCGAAAAAACTATATATTCCAACTATTGGGGGCTGCTTGCAGCATTATTGAGCCGTGAGTCTCCAGTGTTTAATTATGGCGTCTCATGTTCGGTGACACTCCTATCTTATCAGTTGCTTTGAAGGTGTACAAGATGTGCTATCTGTCGGCAGCGAAGATAGTTGAGTGTTTCCCACATCTGGGAATGCATTTGAATTGCCACCCATTTTTATTCACACTCTCAGCGCACACAGATGTCAACTCGAATCGATGCAGTTGCTCTCGTTGGCTGATTCCATTTGGCAGACACTGCGCAATATGTTACACCTGCCCGATTTGCTAGGTAATTATATACAAGATTTCTGCTCTGACTGACTGAATCCTCTCCTCTCTCCCCAATAGTTCTCTGCTGCCTGTGGGTCAGTGGTCTCTCCTTGGGCTACTACCTGAAGTCGGCCTTCGTCTACAATAATCTGTGGCCACATTGGTATGCCTTGGTAGCTGGCATCATGGTGGTAACTCTGGCTCTGGGCTGGACACTGCGTAAGCATGGCAAGCAGCGCTATAGCTACGATCATTACTATATCATATTTTACGGACTGCTCTGCTCCTTGCTGGGCAGCTGCTTCATGCTCAGCAATCAGTTGGGTGAGTGTCAAACTTGATTGACTGCTTCTGCTGGTTAATAACAATCTTTCCGTCCAGCGATTAGCTACTACTTCAGCTGTATTGGCGTAAGTGTGGTTTATGTGGCCAGCTTCAGTTATGTGAGCCTGCGGAGCGATGCCTCTGGCCTGCGTCCGGCGAGGATTGCTTTGGCGAATGCCTCGCATGCCTGTGGCATGGCCAGTGGATTTGTTATCTTCAACGAGTTTGAGCCACAGCGCTGTGGCCTCATTGAGCTGGGCGTCAATCTACTCCTGCTGCTGTTCGTCTGCATCAATGAGCTGCTGCAGCATCTGGGCGTGCACAACTATAAGCAGTCGCGAGACCTTGTCTTCAACCTGCTCAACGAGGAGCGTTTGGTGTTTCTGAAGCGCCAGGCAATACTTGTCCAGTTTGTCGACCGCAAGGAATATCGTCTGGCGACCAGTCGACAGTGGTTGGTGCTGTTGCTGGGTGGCATTTTGCTGATGCCACAGCGCTGTTTCCTGCTCCACTCACCCGTCCACATGCAGCTCATGTGGAGCGCCACCGCGGGCTTTATGCAGCGCTCGCAGCTCTTCACACCATATGCCCTCTATGCCGGCGGCTGTGCCTTGAGCGCTCTCCTGCTGCTGCGATATACACCAAAGTTGGTCTTCCTAATGTTTGGCGTCATTCAAGTCACTCTCGTCGTGGCTCTGCTATGCATCTATGATGAGGATCAATCGGAGCACTGTTTTCTCTTTCTGTGCCTCATCTACAGTAGTGCGGGTGTTCTGTCCAGCCAGGCGCTGCACTGGCTCCTGGAGTGCTCACCGTTCCTCTACACGGAACTATCGCTAGCCGTGGGCTTTGCCCTGCAACTGTCGATTCTGGAGGCCAGCAAATATGAAGTGGGTGCAAATGATGTGCGGACAACTCTGTTGGCCAGCAGCTTGACCTATCTGCTGCTGACTCTGTTGGCCATCATGTTGGTCCTCTGGTTGCAGCCCCGCTCTGCCAGCTTAGTCGATGTACGCAATCGTCTGCTGGGCATTCGTCGCCTCAATTTACCCGCTGACCAAACACAGTTTTGGCACACAAATCACTTTTTGGCACATGACAAAAAGCCAAACGAGCTCCAGTCCGTCCAGCTGGACAAGACGCGTGTCTTTCAACAGTATCCAATTAGTGAAACTGCTGCCAAAGGCAGAGCCGACAAATTTTGAAATAAAAGTATGGTTTTTTTTTTCAACCTGTTCGAGTTTTGGTCATTAGTCAAACTTGTGGTTGGGAATATCTTTGCTTATCTTATCGAAGTCACTGACTACTTGTGTTTTATGTTATGCATGGAATCGGTGAACTGAGCCTGAATAACATTAATCATCAATAGTCTTTTGGCAAGAATTGGAATTTAATTGAATATCAAATTTAGTTTAAGGTCTAAGGTAAGCTATTTATCTGCTCCCCCTCTCTTAACTTATTTATTTAATTGTTATCTTGGCCAACTGTAAGGAGCGACCGCAACTTTGAGGGTGGCATAAATGATTTTTATTGATTTTTAACAAATTAAATTGCGCGTTAACCACAACTGAATTTATCATAAAGATGGTTTATCAGTGCGTCCAGAAGCTACTGCCTGGCGACGAGGACGATGACGATTAAGGGATACATGCACCCGTTTCCCCACTTCCCCCTTCCGCCATCACTTTTCAGTGGTTTGCTAGCCTTTTTGCCACAATTTTATTGCCAAAACATTAAACATTTATATCCGCTATCAATTTCGTTAGGTCGGAAAAACGTAATCGCATTGCAGCCGCCTCTGTTGACGTTACTCTCGCTATCTCTATCGCTCTCTTTAAGTCTCTCTCGCTCTCGCAATCGGCTGGCACAATTTTTCATGTTCCTACCTAATTTAATTTACGTAGAAAACCCGGTCGCAACGTGCTTCGGCAATAAAACCGTTAAATTTGTTTATTTTTCCGAAAGATGCTGATGGACCCGGATAGGAGTTGGGAAGTTCGAGGGTTGATTTAACCATTGAATGGTCCCGCTTCGATTTCGTTGTTCGTTGCTCTTTTTATGCCACCGCTGTTGTTGTTGCTGCTGTTGCCTTTGCTGTTTAGTGTAGCATACCTACAGGCGCACATTGAAAATGCTCACACATCAGCGCACACACCCACACACACACACACACATATACACACCCACACATCCACATCGCTTTGGCCCTTTTGTTTTGTGCAACGCCATTGTTTTTAAGTGGGTGCCGCCATCCACATCCCGGCTCCCTTATCACTAATGAAGTGGCCAATGAACTGCGACCCAAAGATTAAAGCGAAATTAAATGCCAGCCCAAGGTTGATTGATCGAAAAAAGGTGCATGTGGTAATTTAGACAACATTCAAAATGCTTAAAACTAATTTATATTCCGTGTAAGCAGGGATTACACAAAAAACCCTCAATATTGAAGCACTCAAAAAAAGGGTAATTAATGTTAAAAACCAGACGTTCACTTAAAGTCATTATATTATGTATAAAAGAGGGATTTTTTCTGTTTTTTTTTTTTTGGTTGACAACTAATAACGTTAAATTAAAAGTTTACCTGAGTTCGGTGAAAGTTTAAATAGCTAGACTTTTAAATTACAGTTTAATTTGTTTGATGACCTTATCTTAATTGGTTAAAGCCGTTTTGTCCTCGCACTGTTCGCAGCTCAGAGGTGAGTGCAACAGCTAAAGATTGCTTTTTCTCTTTCTCCGCTTGACATTATCGACCTCATCCACGGCTAACGCGAATTCTTGAACCACTTCGGGCAACTCCTCCGCATCCACCGTCCAGTTGTCCAACTGTGGCGGTCTATGACGCATTATAAACGGATTGATTATATCGGCAACGCCCTTAGCATTGTTGAGATGCACATGATGTGTGCCTTGAACCTCGTGCAGCTCAAAGTGTGGATTATTGGAGCGCAGTATGTCAATCACCTCCTGACTTTCCTCATCGATAAAGTTCGACTCGGAACCCTTGATCACACAGTATGGTACATTGCGAATGGTTCGCGCCAGTTCCGCGGCAAAGGGTGGACTTGTGTGGAACTCAAAGTAATACTTGCAGCGTCCATCCCGGGAGAAGAAATACTTTTCCGGATACTTGGTTGATCTGGCCACATTGCGTTCCAGTATGTGATGTGTGTTCTCCATTGCCACCGAACCATCCGAACCCTTGTGCAGCACATGCTCGAGCTCGTTCCATGTGTAGGATGGGGGCTCCTCGCGCTTGGCATTCGCAAAGCGCTCATCCTCAACCATGTAGCGCTCGATGTTGGTGCGCAGGTAATCAATTTGCGATGGTGGCTTGCGATAACGTGTCCTCACAATGTCAATGCTGATCAACATGTCCAGGCGATTAGGATAGAGCGAGGCAAAGATGAAGCACAACATGGCGCTCATTGAATGGGCCATCAGTGACACCTTCTGCCAGCCATACTCCTCCATGATGCGCAGTATAACGCACAGGTAGTCCACAAAATGATAGGCAATCCCCTCCGGCAGCTTGGACGAGAATCCGTGCCCAGGCAGATCAATGCACAGCACGCCCAGATGCTTCGGTAGCAGGGGCAATATCTCATTCCAAGTGCCCAAATTGTCCAGCCAGCCGTGCAGGGCCAATATGGGACGTACCTGACGATTGCCGTACCAGCGGCCTACCACATAGCCCCAGGGCATATTGATTCGCACATCCATCGGCTGCAAGCAACGACAGAGGAAAAGAGATGGTTAGAGAGAGGGAGAAAGAGAGGTGGGAAATGGGTTAGTTGCCACACATACAGCTAATTGACAGGCCAAACTTTGTGTATATATGGAATAACCCGAAGGTGTTCAAGCATTGTAAAAGGGTTCACAAAAGCAAACAAAGGATGTCATCCCATTCCAAAAATCTGCCTTTTCGGGCGTGTTAAAATAACAATACAAATGTATCTAAAGTCGTTTTTGGGACTAGCTAGCAAGAAATCGATGATAACTATTTGCTGTCAAGTAATAAAATACAAAATGTGACAAAAGAGATAAGTATATTAAGGAATTTGGTAGGTCTCAAGTTGAATTGTATTTGTAAAATGAACAAAATACCAATAGAGATATGAGAATGTGTGACTTAAGTTTAGTCTAATCGCATTGTAAAGCTATATTGATTGTCATGCGTAATAATCATTTTATTATTATCACTTTGTGGCTAAGGAAGGGTATAATTTAGTCGTTCTCTTCCCATTCAAGTTGCACTTGATTTGATCAATCGTTTGGTTAACACGTGAAAAGTTCAATTGACAACTAAGCGGCGCATGTGTCGATTGATGGCCAACCTTCAGAATGACACCAGCCGGCAATTTATCATCTGTATTCGATTTCTTTTCTTTTAGTTTTCTGGTTAGCAGATGCCACAGGGGGGAGGAGCGTGGTTTGGGCGCGAGCAATCGATGGAGCTGCCTATTCTGCAATTGACTGCGTCGCATGCAAACTTTAAATGTCGACAAATGGATTTTCGTAGTTTTGCGTTGCATAAAACCAAACTTTTCACAACACTTTTGCTTTTGCAAGTGTTGCTGTTTCTTTTGTTGCACAGTTCGTTCTTTCAACTTGAAAATTAGCGCAAAATGCTTTCAAGTGTGACGCAAAGTCTGCAAAGTTTTGCGCCCCAAACATTTTGATAAACTTCTAATGAGCTTAATAACAGCAAGTTGCCCGCAAAACTCCACTTATCTATCTGTCGTGGAATTGAAATGGTATTTTTGTGAATGTGATTTGGATAGCTGTATATTGAAATACTATTGACTTTGATTCGCATGACTGGAAATCTTATCAGCAGCAGCAGTCAGCACATATTTACTCACAGCGATAAGATGCAAGGTTCAGTTGCAATTGAATAGGTTCAAAGGTAACTCAGCTGTCTAGACACATTTTTTTGTGTTATTTGGTCCTCAACATTTAATCAATGTTTTTGAGCAGCTGCTGGGGGTATTTAATTACCTGTTCTTGTTGATCAGTTTGTTCAACTTCATTGCTTGCGGTTGTTGACGTTCCTGTCATTTTGTCTGCTTTTTATTATGATATAATCTGGACAGCTATTGCGAACATTTATTTTATTTTATATATATTTGTACATATGTTTGTTTATACTATATATTTGAATATTTCAAACGTTTTCCCCACTAAAATAATATGCGAGCAGCGTAGCAATGAACACAAACAGCGCGCAGACTAAACTAAAGCGAATTTGTTTTGTCGCGCTGAATAAATTCTCTGGGAAATGTGAGCGAAGAGTGACGAACGAAGTCTGACCTTTAATCAGTCGCATTAGCAACTAATTGATGCATGTGCGAAGAAAAATACCTGACAAAGCGAATAAAAGAGGGACGGCGAGAGAGCGAGTCAGAGAAAGAGTGAGCGAGTGGTCATCATGCGGGTTCCACTCAGCGTTTGCCATTAATCACACAAACAAAATTTAAACATAGTGAGAACACAAATTAACCAACAACAATGCTGATAGTCAACAAAACTTTCTTAAAAGCTCTGGAGACAACGATCGAAAAGCTCAAGCAAAAGAGAGAGAGGGAGCTTTCGATCGCATGAACAACTCAACGCCAATTATGAGCTTGTTAAAAGCTGCAATTACTAGCGTCAAAGTTTTTTCATAAAAGTTTCGTTTAGTGCCACTTAATAGCTACAATAAATGTTCATGAGCACGCATTGTTAGGGAAAGTTTTCAATATATTTCTTAGTTCGAGCAATTCTAAAGCAAAGATATAAAACAGTGCTTATATATGAGAAGTGGGTTATAAAAATGCTTGCCGTAATTTCTTGGTTAGTTGGTTCCGCGTAGCGTTGTCCATTTTTCACACAAATATAATTTAACCACAGTCAGAGCACAAATTAAACAACAACAATGCTGATAATCGACAAAACCTTCGTAAAAGCTCTGGAGCCAACGATCGAAAAGCTCAAACAGGAGAGGGAGAGACCGTTCGATCGCATGAACAACTTAATGCCAATTATGAGCTTGTCGAAGGCTGCAATTACAAGCGTCAAAGTTTTTTCATAAAAGTTTCGTTAAGTGCCACTTAAGAGCTAAAATAAATGTACATGAGCACTCAATATTAGAGAAAGTTTTCAATCTACTTCTTAGTTCGAGCAAAACTGTGCTTATATATGCGAAGTGGGCTATAAAAAGCTTGCCGTTAGGTATGGATGATGTGAATGATGGCACTCAATTTAAAATGACTTATTTTCTAGTTCATAGTTCTTAACAAACTTGAACTTAATATAAATATTTACATATAAAACAATATACTCAAACGCAAATCAAAAATACTGATCCCAACATCTGGCAAAAACAATCAATAAGGAAACACATTAGCTATATTTACTTTGACTGATTTGCAAGCACAACATAATGCCATAATACCATGATAAAGATTCAATTAATTTTTCGCATAATTTTTGAGTGCTAAAAATACCACACATGGAAAAAAGTCACATTTTTATGAACCATACAATTTTATATGATGTTTATTTCATAAAAATAATTGAATTCAATTGCTTTTATGCAAGAGAATGTGCAATTGCCGTTTTATGCAATGGCAACCAATCAGTTATACGCTAAAAAAAAGTATTAAAATAACAATAAATATTTATTAAGCTCTTTGGTTCGACCTCAACGGCACTCAGCAAAACATATTCAAAATTCCATTAGCATACAATACCGATGTCGACAACAATCCAATTGATTGTTAGTTTAGTGTTCGATTCCTAAATCCCTCGAATACAATCGAAATGAACAGCTGAATTTTGGTGCCAGCGGTTAGTTTTGCGTTGCCCCAAAAAAAAAAAAAACCCCGTTTAAAACATAAATCTTTTCGAAATTGAAAATTGAAAATAACGACTGGGGAATGTGTGGAGCTGTGTGATAAATAACGAATCGCAATCATAAATCTGGCGTGGGAAACATGCAAAACGTTTTAATTTCAATGCAATTAAAAAGGAAAGGCCACAGATTCGCACCAGTGGCTGCAACAAGGGTATATGTATGGGATGGATGGGGTCGATGAAGGCCGGAAAGGAGCTTCAGCATCGCTTGACCGACTGCGGCAGCAGCAACATTTAATCAAATGCAGCTGTCAAGGAGTTGGCGCAAGTGCACATCCTGCGGAACGCCAATCCGGCAATTTGCACTCATTTTCGAAATAAAATTACGAGCGAGCAACGCATGCCGCATGCCGCATGCCGCATGCTGTAATCCGCATGACGTCTGCCGCTTGCACTGTGCTCCTCACCTGCTTGCAACTGGCCGCATGCTTGACCCAAGCCTCGCACTAATGACATTTGAATGACGCCGGACGGCCGGACCAGGGTGGCAGAATTGAGCCAGCAGTTGGCCAGTTGGCCGCAGCCAAGTTGGCTAATGACCGTTCGCGGATACACTGGATGCCACAGACTGCTGCGGTGGCTCCAATCCAATGGTGTCGGTGCAGCAGCCGCTTTGAGCTGCGATAACAATTGTCTCAGTCATGTTCCTGTTGTTGCTTTTGCTGGTTGGCTGGCCAACGATTCGCTTCAGTATCATTTGTGCTGATATTACCTATAGTATATACCTAAGTATGTTTATTTCTGGATCTATGCCAAATGCCACGACGTGCTCTGCTTAGCTGCTGAGCGCTTTGTTCGTGCCCCACCTTGTTGTCAGGTGTAAAATGCAAAGTAATGGCTTTGAATATGCCTGTTAAGAGCCCGACAGGCACAACGCCAATGGCAGCACCGTAACGGGCCTTTACCATAAGCATGCTTGACAGAGAATTGGAGTGACCCAACTTTGGGATCGGCCCGGTAATGCTCAATGGCAATGAAGTAAAAATAACAAAAAAGAGCAGCCAACTCAAAAGTATGCTGGATATATGTAAATTTGATATATGGAGTCCTGTATTAAATTGGAAACATATATTTTTAATATGGGTACGAAGGGAAACTTAGTTAGCCTTGTAGAAAATTTCAGACTAGAGGAAAAGAGTTTGCACAAATCCCTGATAATTTAGAAACTGGTTTCAGAGTTATCTTAAGGTTATGGATACTAAATAACTTTAATCTTCACTCGGTAACTTAGAAGAGTGTATTTTAACTGCGGCTTGGCGTTCAGTTAGTTTGTCCATTGCTAACGTATCTCAAACAGCCGTCTGAGCCTGTCGGCAGCCGTTAGCCGTTTTACTGCTGTTGGCTTTTGTGTGGCACTCAAGTGAAAAGCTTTTGTCAGCGCATGGAAATTTGACGGAAATTGTTTGGTCTGATGGATGCAGCTGGTATTGCTGCTGCAAAAGGCGGCACCCACATTGTGCCCTAGTTACCTTTTGCTTAATGGTCCTGCCTCCAGCATCTGCATCAGCAACAGCATCGCCTATCGGTTGTTTGCTAAGTAAGCGGACAATTTTTGGCTATTATGCTTAGTGGAACAGGCTGCACTTTTGGCCAACACACAGAAATTGCATTTTCAATAGAATTAAAGGCACAATTTGTTGCTACCAGGCCAACAGGGGCAAAAAGGATGCAAAAAGAAGATTTCGCCAAGCGAAATAAATGCAAATCGCATTAAAATAAATTTTATGTTGCCCCCTTTTGTTCCATCCGCTTGGAGCTTGGAGCTTGTTGTGACGGCGTCACTGCAGGATAATGTCCTTAAAATAGCTACGTTGCTGCCGAGTGGCAAGCGCAACTTTGGCGACAGGTAGCAACATGAAGTTCCGACAGACAATTGGTGGGAGGGGGGTGGGGGTGGTGGTTCGGTAAGTGGGAGACGTTGCAGATTTACTGCGGCGCGTGCTGCTGCCACAATTACCGCGCTAGGAGACACAATCAAAATCAAGTTGAACGTTGAACTTTTTAATGCATAATTTATGGGTCTGAGTAGCCCGCCCGCCCGTCTGGCATTGTGCCGAAAATCCAGGGCCACTGGCGGGTTAAGGTAACGCACCTTTTGCCTTTCTGTGTTGTTGTGTCTCAGATACACACACACACACACACACACATATATGTATATATATAGAATAACATGAGACAGCTGTGGAATGTTGTGCCGCTGTATCATAAATATTTATGAAAGCTGCCAAAAGTGCACATCGTGAGGGCTTCTCAGATACCGTCGCTCCTCAGACCATCCTCAGAATTGACGGAGGACGTGCCCCGTGTGGCATACAACGATTTATATGTCCGCCATTCAGACCAATATATTTGCTTTCATCAAAAACTCATCTTAAATGCCAGCACATGCGGCACATAAATATTGGGCTTCATACATAAGATATATGTGTATATTCCCGTATTCAATTGTATCTGTTAGCCGTGGTAAGCCGAAATGGGCCCACACTTGAAACAGTTAAGCGAAAATCAACCAAAAATCGTAAAATCATAATAAAAATGTGCCGTGCTTGGCGAACTGTTAAAATTTAAGATTGAAAAGTACTTGAAATATTGCTATAAAACCGGCACTTAAATTGTTATACATCATTTAGTATCTGAAATGATAAAAGCGGAAAAATTTCAATGCAACCAATAAGACTTATCATAGCCACATTTTTTTGTTGAAGATTGTTATGCATAATTTATTATCTGAACTGATGAAAGCCGAAAAGTTTTAATACAAACAAATAAGCCGAATCTTGCCCTTTGGTTGGTTTGAATATCAATTTGAGACTAAGCGAATGAGAATCCTATGAGCAAACAATCAAATTCATAGAATTAAAAACAAGTAAGAAGGCTGTAGTCGAGTGAGCTCGACTACCATATACCCTGAACCAAGCTTTAAATGCATTATAGGTTTATCGTTTTTGGGGGCTGGAGTGGGCGTGGCCCGATCTTAGTAATATACCTTCTAAGTTTGGTAACTGTAGCTCTTGAATTGCGGGAGATACAGGCATTTATCGTTTTTTGTGGGCGGGAGTGGGCGTGGCCCAAAATATTTTGGATTTCGATCTTAGTAATATACCTTCTAAGTTTGGTAACTGTAGCTCTTAAATTGCGGGAGATACAGGCATTTATCGTTTTTTGTGGGCGGGAGTGGGCGTGGTCCAAAATTTTTTTTACACATTTATGAAGGGTGTTACTAGCAATATACCTTTAAAATTTGGTGACTTAAGTTTTCAAATTGCGCGAGATATTTGGCTTTATCGATTTACACCAAGAGGTGTATCGGTTTAGGTAGGTGGAGTGGGCGTGGCCATCCAATTTTTTTATCGATCTTTGGGGGAGTTACCAGTAACATACCTGCAAAATTTTGCGACTCTAGCTTGCAAATTACGGCAGATATGCGCATTTTAAATTTCTAGGGACGAAGTTCGTGGGGGCGGCGGATGTGGGCGTGGTCCAAAAATTGGTATGCCAATCTTTGGAGGAGGTTATCAGCAAATTACCTTTCAAGTTTGGTTACTCTATCTTTAAAATGTTCGGAGATATACGGAGTTATCGATTTAAAATCGGAATTGTCGATTGTAGGCGCAGGTGTGGGCGTGGCACCACAAATTTGTTATCGGTTCTTAAAGGCAACTATCAGTAATATAACTACCAAATTTGACGTTCCCTACTCAAAAACTGCGGTAGATATAGCCATTTGAAAATTTTTGGGTCGGGGGTGATGGGGGCGTCGGAAGTGGGCGTGGCACATGCCGATCTTTCAAGGACCTCGCCAACAACCTACCAACCAAAATTGGTGACTGTATCCATTAAATTGTGAGAGATATCTGGAATTTACTGCTATCGGAAATCTAAATGTATCGATAATTCAGAAACTGAGGCAGTTATCGATAAAATAACGCAAACTTGATCTGGGCCTGGTATACGAGATCTTATATTCCAAATTTGAAGTCTCTAGCTCTTATAGTCTCTGAGATCCGCGCGTTCATACAGACGGACGGACAGACGGACAGACGGACAGACGGACAGGGCTATATCAACTCGGCTGTTGATCCTGATCAAGAATATATATACTTTATGGGGTCGGAGATGCTTCCTTCTGCCTGTTACATACATTTGCACAAAACCATTATACCCTTTTTACCCATTTTTAATGGGTTCAGGGTATAAAAATCTATAATCTCGTTTGAATCGCTACAGAATTCCCAAATGGCCTTAACCCACACACACACACAAACACACACACGCACACACAGAAACACACACGCAGAAACGCTGCTAAAAACTGGCCACATATCCTGACGGAAAACTTTCTCTTGGCGTAATTTGTGTCTGAGCCAAAATGGAAAAAATAAAATTACAGACCAAACATTGAGGAAAATAAATCCCGTAAGCCAGGCCAAAACTATCAATTAAACTAATTAGCTTGATTTCCCCAGGCCGAACACGAACTGGCGCAGAAATTCAATCAGTGCCATGCAGAAAAACGCAATCAAATGATTAAGTCAACAAATGAAGGCAAATTGTTGGGGCTGCGGCGGTCGAACAAGTTGGCAAATTGCAAAATATATATAAAAAAATAAAATAAAAAAATAAAATAAAAAAATAAAAATAAAAGAAGAAAATAACCACTGAAGCTATGCGAGGCTCTTTCTTAAAGTTTGTCTCTTTTTGACGCTGTCATCGACCCAGTTAAAGATACGTCGAAAGAGATGCGGAGGGGCGTGGCGTTGTTTTTTCCAGACAGGTGGAAAATGGAACGCAAACTTTTTGGCGTCCTAATGAGCGGTCGCACCATTGATTAGAAGTCTGCCCCAGCTGATGTAAGGCTGCACACGACTTTTTCCAACATTCCATGCATACAATTTTTTTTTCCTTCATTTTTATGTCACTTTTTGTGGGACTCAAACGAAAATTGAATTGACTGAAGATTGAGCGCCGGGGAGGCGTGGCACGTGCCACATGCAGAGAGCACTGAGTGCTCGTAGATATTGATTTCGTTCTTCTTCCTTTTTGTGTTCGCTTTAGCTGCAGGAAATTTATTTATATTCAATTTGTGAAAATATGCATATTTTTTTTTTTAAGGGACTAAGACGAAACGGGAAATTCACTTTTCCGTCATATGTGGCATATGTGTGTGTGTGTGTTTGTGTTTGCCAACTGTAGCTGAGAGTTAGCTGGAAGGGATATTGCTAGCTGTTGCTGCCTGTGCGATAAAGCAATATTTGCGTTGATATTTTCCACAAACTCATAAAAACATCAGGCCAGACGCTAGTTGGCCGACATGCTTATTACCTAATCTGAAGGACTAGTCCCGTCTGTACCTACAGTCAGCAAGTACAGTCGGACCTAGCAATGTCTGACCCTAAGCTACCTAGGTGCCTAGGTAACAGACTCCCTCTAATAGAGCTATAAATAGGCAACCGATAGCTTCATCCTTCACTCAGTCGTCGTTTGGTTCCTTATCAGTGAGAGTCGAACAAACAAACAAAAAAAAAAACTAAAAGAGCAGCTACTGCACATCGTACTGTGATAGTCAGTGCCCAGTGTAATCCCGGCCAGAATGTTGTTTCTGGCGCCGCGCAAGCATCTACTTGCGAGCAATTTGATCATTTTGCTAATGATTTACATCATGCGCAAGTGCCTCCAATTGTTCTGCATCATTGAGAACAAGGCGTGCAAGAAGCCCGACTGCAAATGTGAGCCGGGCCAGTCGGCTGAATGCCAGGACTCGCCGCCTGTGGAGCGCCGTTTCAAGCTTATACCGGATACCATGCGGAAGACCATGCATGGATTTGGCTATGGCGAGGGCCACTATCAGATCTTCGTGGAGAAGAAGGAGCGCAATTTGCCAACCAAGTCGCGTCTCAATGCGGCCAGCGCTGAACTGAAGCTCAATCCCAATTAGACGCCAACAGCTTCAGTCACCATACGGCACTCCCAGCATCCAGCTGGAGCAGCCAAGATTCAATGTGCCAACAACAATTTTCACCAATGTCTTCTTGCGAGAATGTTTATAATTAATTACAAGTATTCAGCAGCATTTCTTCTTCTTATTTTGAAGCGCATCTTTGGCCATTAATAAAATTTATAAAAGTTAAATCTCTGCCTAGGCATTTTGACTGATGTTGTTTGCATGTTCTTTTCTACTTATCTCTGTGCCACACAAAAATGATCTGCCACACATTTACAGCCTCACAATTCTCAAAGTTGTTTCGCCGACGGTTGCTGCATGAAAAATTGTCCTCGCTTGCGATACGAGTGTCAGCTGATCTCGTGGGTGTTGCTGCAACCATTAAATTGCCACAAATATATCACAAGAGTAGCTAAGGACACAAACACACACACACACAACAACAACAACAGGGTCAGCAATTTACTATACTCTTGCCGAGATGCAAAGTGGGGCTGGTTGATTTTCTTAAAGTGCTTGTGGAAAGTTGAGTAAAAGATGTGTAGAATTTGCAACAATTCATTAAAATAATTCACTTTCTTGCCACAAAAATAATCGATTTCCAATTCAATTAGGCAGCAGCTCTAAATAACACTTTATTTACCTTTAGAGTCCCTTCGACAAGCCCATTAATTAATTTCAGTTTCCTAATAATTCGAAAATTAAGTGGCACCTAATTAGAAACATTAGCACATACTATATGTGGCAAGCTTTATCTGAAGAGCATCTTCTTGTCATAAGAAGTGCTTGCTATTTTCCCAGTTTTCTTTGTTCCATTTTGGCTCAGATAAAGCTGATGTTGGCAACGCAGATGAAGCTGAAAGCGTCGCAATTGTTAGCAAATCTATCATCATCATCTTCTTAAGCACGTGGCAGCATGTGCGTGCAACCGAGTGTGTGTGTGTGTGTGTGTGTCAGTGTGTGTGTGATTGTCGAGGAGGGTGTGTGCGTGGATGAGACACTTGAAGACATTGTGCAAATTCAGCAGCATTTTGCCTTGCATTATAAATGAACAGAAATTTTTAGTTGTAAGCTGCATATTTGCTTGAGCTGCATATAAATTATGCACACACACGTACACACACAGACAACACACACAGGACACACTCACACACACACGCACACACAAGCTGCGTTCAAGCTGTCATTATAATCATGATTATTATTGTTGTAATTCTAATTATGCATTGTTGTGTAAGTGGTGGCAGTGGAGCCACATTACACACACACCATGTCTGACACGTTGTGTGGCAACAATCCTCCACCCGTGTGTCTGTGTTTATGTGTTTGCTTATTTTTGTGTGTGTTTGTGTGTATTTGAACGTGAGCGTGCTTCATTTTTATCAATGACAGTTTTTCGTTGTCTGCCGTTGCTCATGTGTAAAATGAAAATGTCAGTCGGATTAGCGCCAGCAGCGACAGCGATAAAAAAAAAAGCAGAACGGATGCAGCACCAACGACATCCTCTCCATAATGAGCGGCAACCTGGCAATAGCAATTGCTATAGATATCTACTATATATGTACATACGTATCGGCAAATCTAGCATGGCCCTATTCATAACTGGACACCCACAGCACGAGGATTGTGCATCAGCATAAAATGCTAAGCTCTACTGTAAATCATGTCGACATTTGTTGAACTTAAGCAGACTTGTTTGTCGGACTCTCTATGCTTGGACTTATTATAATTAACAATTTATAAAGCGTTAATACACACCACCCACACACATACACACACATTGCCGCAACGGCAATTTGCCAAGGCAGCCAAAAGAGCATACTCAGCAGCACATCCTCACATCCGCACATCCGACAAGCAAACAAACAAACAGACATTGAGACAAGGCTGGTGAGATAGAGAGAGAGGGGGTGTAGAAGGGGGTAGAGAAAGTATTCATTTTGCTTGTGATTTACTCTTCCCTTGCCCCATTCCGGTCATAGTCGCAGTTGCAACACTCTCCCCGCTCTCTCTTAAAATGCTGCACGGCACGTCGCGCGCATTAAGTAGATGAGCTGCATTTTTCATGCATGCGAAGTTGAGATTGCAGATGCTGTGCGGACCAACACCAACATCAACACACACAACACACACACACAAACACACATACACTGGCAATATTGTTGCCGTTTCCTTTTAGCTGTGGCTTGGCTTTCCGCTGAGCTGCCTCGCCTCCCAGGCCCCCCCTTCTTGACTGCTCGGCTTTAGTTTTCAGCTTTCAGCTGCTGGCTTTCAGTTTCAGCTTGTTGTGCTGCAGTTGCAAGTGCTTCTTCTTCTTCTCCTGCTTCTTCTTCTTCCGTTGCATTATCATTCTCATCAGCATCATTTGTATTAATTGCCGGGCATTTTGTTGTGCAATGATACCGAAAAGAGGAGCATTGTGGTTTTGGCATTGTTTTTAGCACAGTTTTTTGGTAATTTGCATTTGTCTCTTGGCGCACAAAAGCTGTTAACGTAATTCTCAACTAGTGTTCGGTTTAAAAGCTGGCTATTTATTTACGAAAAGAAAAGCGAGCGAGGAAAACAGGATTGCAACCTTATAGGCAGATTATGAAATAAATGAAATCTATGATTATTAAGTGAAACTAAAAACTTTTATTAAGAATGATCTCTGCTTCTTCTTCAAGTTGAAGTTGTTATCGATCGATATCCATTTAAATGTTATTATAATGTTATGAACAGATGTATGATGATATGTTAATGTTATGAACAGATGTTATTTAACAGTCTGATTACTACGTCACTAGCAGCCTGTTAATTACATTACAAATAGCCTGCTACAAAGGTGAATAATAAATCTGTTATTTGTATCAAAGTTATCTGCTTTAGTTGAGTTATTTAAGTGAAAACTGCAAAATAGAGATCCAATTGTAATGGCCATAATTGGTAATTGTTCAATAATGGACGGCCAGATGGAAATGTTCTCATAATTTACAGTTGATTTGACTTGTTTTGTTCGAATTGTTTGCTTTTATGCAACATGTTTGTGACGTCGATATTTATCGATCAATGAAAATTTACTGAATTTTACCACATTGACAGTTTGATTGGACGTCGGCCACAATGGCTGCTTACAAGGCCTGCCGCCCAGTTGCCAAACAGGCAGTTGCAGTCATTTTATGGCTGGCTCAATTAGGCAATAGCTCGATTGCAGTTTAAAACAAGCGACCGCGTTGCAATTGCATTTTATCGAGTCTTTAATTGGAGCGATGCATTCGACGAGAAACAAAGCATGAGACTGGAATGGTAAATCGAAACAATTCCTGTGAAATTCCAGCAATTGCAATTCAACGATTTAACAGTCATTGGGTTTTGCATAATTAGCAGAGCAATTGCCATAAACCAAGCGGAAAACTGTGAATTCCAAAAATATCAACTGCTTTCAAATTACAAAAAATAAAATACGAGTGATATGCGAAATGATAATGCCAATAGCGTTTGGCAAAAATAACAATTTTTACTAACTGTTATTAAATGCAGTTTACTTACAATTAATGGAATTCAGTGCAAATAATTGGCTCATTACAATTATAACTTTTGCATACAATAAATTATGTTCGAGGGTTGGCACAAAATGACCTGAATCAGACATAATACCTACTTAATATTACTATATCTATTTATTCATCTGATTACATCTTGGCTCATAAAAAGAACTCGTTAACACTTGGTTGCACATTATGACTTGCAACAATAAGTGGCATTACAACAGCAGATCAATGAGGTACCTGTCTGCCCTCGCATTTAAATCGCCTATAAAAACAATCATAATAAATACGCAATATAATAATAAAAAAAAAATACACGAAATTATTTGTAATCGGATTTCCAAGTCGACAAATGTGGCCACAAAAAACATGCCGCACAGCTGCCTACATTTTGTGGCATCCCACATATGTGTACATGTGTTCAAAATGTGTACTCGCAATTAAATATCTATATAATGCCCCAGAGTCAAATGTCAATAAACCAACATCAGAATTTTACAAAATTCTCTGTTTCTGTTTCTGTTGCACAATTTCAACTTTGTCAATTGTAATTAATAATTAAAAACAATTAACTTTAAGTGATATGGTAAACCATTCGAAATTCCATTAAATTTAAATTGAGATCTGCTCGAAAAATCTTTGCCATAATTCCACTATTGAGTTATGACAATTGCGAATATTTGGATAGTCAACTTGGCGCCATCAATAAACAAATTTATAGACAATGCAACTTATGTGAAAAATGTTTAAAGCCAACTCTCAATAAACTGCAAAGACACACTTTTTTGTTCTTTGTGACCAGAATGCAAAGTTCGATGCACAGTTTGTTGAAAAAGTGTGAGTGCAACTTTGCTTTAATATGAATTTAATATTTTAAATGTAATATTTAATTAATGATTTAATAAGTTAAAACTATTAACTGTTAAGCGTCTCACCTGAAAATTAACCCATCCGTTCAACAATTAACTTAGCCCAGAATTGACCTTAACAATTATAGAGCGATCTCTGAGGTACTGTAGATTATTAAGCAATTAGTTATTGAAATGCAAAAGTAATAAATTAAACTGTTGGTAAACTGCAGCGACTCACTGTATCAATACGTGGTGCAATGTTAGTTTTCGTTTACATTCTTATTTGCGCTCATGGCTGGGAGCGTGTTGAACTTTCGGAGCCGGAATGCAAATTCAAATGCCGTGCGAGTCGAACACTCGTTGACTTGGTCGATGCCAAATGGGTCAAAGTATCAGTCAGACAGGCGGGTCCAAAAATCGTTTGCCAAACCAATACACACACACACAACACACACACAACACACACACACACACACAAATAGAGAGACAACGCATATGTAAGTTAAGCGCTGCAAAGTATGCAAAGAAAAAAAATCTAAATTGTACGCTAAATTTGAAATCAACCAAAAAAAAAAAATGTTCCGGCAAATAAACCAAATGCATGTGTGTTTTACAGTGTGTGTGTGTGTGTGTGTGTCTTTGTGTGTGTTTGTGTGTGTGTTTGTTTCCGACTGCGTGGAGCCAAAGGCAAACAGAAAGATGTAAGGTCTGGGCACAAATGTTGGCACACACAAACACATACAATCTCTCGCACACACACACACATACAGAGAGACTGGAGCCAACCACATGGATAAACATTAGTGCAAGCGTTACCCGCATTCTGTGCCCTTCACCCTTTCCAGCGGCTGCCATTGGCTCGTCCTGGTCACGTACAAATCCGATTTGCACAATTCAAATAACGAACATTTTGAGCAACGAATTGCACACTATTTGCTGAAATCACCCACACACACACACACACACAAACACACACACACACACACACACACACACAAACACACACTGGCAACACACATAAGTTTGGTCCATTATGCGCCACGTTTGACGCCCAATGAAGATGGCCAAAGTAATGCAACGCGCTCCTTGCAACATGCTTCAAGTTGCCGCTGCAGCCGGCCGTGAATTATGCCCCGCTGCCGCTGCCGCTGGCTGCAATTGTAAATTGTAAATTGCAACTGCAACTGCGTCCATTTTTGAGTAGTTTTAATTATTTTTTGCGGTCAGCTTAAGTTCTCGAATGGTTTGCACTTGGCATCGTTCACTCATTCGTCTCGCTCGCTCATTATCTCTCTCTCTCTATATTTCTCTCTCTCTCTCTCTCTCACTCGCATTGCCCCACGTTGCAGTGCTTAAGCTTTCAACTTTGCTTTTATTTTAATTAAAAATGCGTTTTAATGCGCCTCACCGAGGATTTGTCATTTCCCCTACAAACACACACACACACTTGTGAATTATTTTTTAAATCTTAATTTAAGGACCTCGAAATTATTGTGGCTGCAACGTTTGGCTTTATGCGTCAACATTAACGCCTGCTCGTCGCCTCCCCCCATCCTCCCCATCCGAGACCAGTTTGACGAGTCGCTTGCAACTCAACAACGTCCACACAAATGGCATGCAATAAATTGTGAAGGGAAGCACAAAATATGCCAGTAACGGCATTAAATGTCAAATAAAAATTCAAAACAACAAAAAACATAAAACAAAAACAAAGCAAAACTTAAATCAAAATGGTAGATTGCATTTTCCATTTTGTGGACTCGGGCAACGTCTGACTTCGCACACAGCTCAGATTCCTTGCAGTCCAGTCTTAATAGATCTATCCGAATTTGATGTACTCTTCAATCAAGAATAAGTATTTTCGATAAAGCTATCTCTTCTCTCAATTGAGATAAAAAAATAAAGAAAAGGAATTTGTGCAACTGTCTCCAACTTGGCAGCCACGAATATGTCACTTAAGCGGACAGTTAAGTCGTTCCACATTCCTCTGCTGTCAAGCTGCAAGACTGTTTTTTTATGCCCACTCTGGTAGGGTATATAAAAATGTTGACAAGTTGACTTGAGAGCGAAGTCGTGTAGTTGGATAACAAAATGTGCGAAGAAAATGCAGATGCAGCAACGCCCACTTCAGATTTATGAACAGATTTTTTAGCTGCAGTTGACTAAAAATTTAGTTGCACACTCACTCACACACACACACACTCACTTACACACACACACGTACACTCGCACTTAATGCGAAGGGGGTCAGTTTATGAGCTGTGCATAAAGCTGTTAACTGTTTTGAAAAGTGCTTAAGGTGCTGCATTAGCTCTCGTTATTATCATACTAGCTTTATGGCACTGTGGCAGCACCTCTGCTCCTTGCTGCGCTCCGCACATAAAATGTGCATCTGCCACGTGGCACAGCAGCTACCCGAAAGTCAACAGCTCAACAACAACAACACCACAGCCCGCATCGCATTTTTATGGCATCTTTCAGTGGAGTTGATGCACTTCTGATAATGCAACAGCTTCACAACACGCAGCTGCAATAAAAGTCCCAAATATGACAATGTTAACTGAAGTTAACCACTTCAGGCTTATACGTAATATGATTAAATTACTCATAAGCCAATTTATTGAGCATAACTACGTTAACGAGATTAGCGAAATCCGAACTTCCTTTAGTCAGTTGAGGGAACTGAATGTTTTCTGTTTTTTTATTATTTCTTATTAAAGCTATCGAAGAGAGCTTCAACAAGATTGGATTAGGTTGGGCAGAGCTTCTCGAACTGAACTCGAAATTCCTATCAAATTTATGTTCCCAGAATTCCCCCGGTATTCGGCAATCTCCAAGTAAAATCAAACCAATCAATATTTGTATGAAATTGAACGATGAAATGTTTATTGTTTTAAAGTACATAAATTATATTTTTCTCGCATTATAAATCAAATTTAAAATTTGTTGTTAAGGGATAAAGTTGAACTTAACTTAACTTAACTACACGCCACAGGAGACTGTGACACAATTCGCATTGTTTTGTTTTGATTGTTTTCGCATTCGCAGTCGAATCACCAACTTTTGCAGTCCTTTATATTTGTGTGTACTGTAACTCCAGGTGGTATTATCTGCAGCTTGTTAATTCCATCTTTAAGTCAATATACAAGCATCTATGTGTGTGTGTGTGTGTGGTGTGTTTGTGTGTGTGGTGTGTGTGTGTGTTGCGAAAGCAGAACAACTTTTATTCGTGCTGAGTAAAATTTTATGTTGCGTATAATTAGAGCAAACTCTGCCCCGGAGATTATTTGGTGGGTGATCGTTGGCCACGTTAATGTTAACGGTTCTCTGCTCTGGCATTTAAGTTAATTTCTTGCTGTGCGCTGCCTGCTGTTTATGAGTGGGCATGGCACACAGACACCGACCCTATCGACTGCCCACTGGCCACACTAAACACCGTATCGCAGTGGCAAGGAAGTAATTGAGATTGTAATCGTTACTTATTGTGCGTCTTGGCTTACAGCAAAAAGCCAATACCAAGAATCCCAAAATCCACACAGCTCCAGGAGTGTGTCTGGGTGTGTCTGGGTGGGTGCAACTTTTTCGGGCATTAAGTTATTAAGCTGTTTGGGGTTTCAGCTCATAGCGTGGCATATTGAAATATGCTGTAAGCAATTAATAACATGCCCCATGGCCATGCAATTTTGTGGCTCATCAATGACCGGATTTATGTGATATCAATGGCTTGATATATGAATAGGAGTGTGGGTGTGTGTTGTGTGTGTGTTAGAGCACAAATTCAATGCCATGGCACGTAATAACGACAATGAATTGCACTTCAAATCCTGCCAGCAGGCGAGCCTCAAAGTATGCAACAGCAGCAGCGGCAGCAGCAGTTGTGCGACATGGCTTAAGCGGCCCCAAATCCCCAATACACAATCCCTTTTGGCCACGCCCCCTTTTGGAACTGTACGTTTTTCAATATCAAACAAATAGACAACGAATTACATTGTAAGTAGCTCACGTGCTTTGGATTATGCGTGATATGCCTCGAAATTACTTCATTAGCAGCCGCAAATGACGACCTGCATGCTAAATACCAACAAGTACACACACACAGATACACACACACAGATACACACACACAGATACACACACACACACACACACTCTGACATCTGTGAGGACTGTCACTTTTTATGCAAAGCAGAAAAACAAGAAAAATTTTGCTAAACAGCTCACACAAAACTACAACAAGGCATTTGTATTTGTAAAAAGGAGGGAGGGGAATGGGGGGGGGCGTGTTTAGACGGCATTCTAAATGCGCTTAATAATCAATATTTTGAGGTGATAATTGTGTGCGTGCCTCGCCAAGCCAAGTTGTATGTTGACCCAGGCGAAAATGTTGTTGAATACAATTCGATGTAATTTGCTTTTGTATTTTTATCGTTGATTTCAATTTGAATACAATTTAATAAATATTCTCAAACATTGTTTACATTGTTGTGAATAAAATAAGAATCTTTCGATTATATCAATAAAATGACAATATTTCACGTAGCTTTTCTATTTGCATTTTAAATTGTACGGCAATTAAACTTTGCCTGTGGCAAGTTGTAAATTGTGCAAATAAACAAACAAAGATTACAATAAAAGTCAAAACAACATTTGTCAATGAATTTAGCACAATAATTGATAATTCAGAAATTAGTAATTTATACAAAACAATAAATAATCATTTTTAAATAAATTAGATTTATAATATGCAAATGTATTATGTGCAAATCAGTTTCATTTCAACTGTGAAATGAAAACATTGTAAAATGTGGCACTTTTTTCGTGGCAAACATATTTATATTTAATGTAATTTTAAATTAATATTGTTTTTCCTGTGTTTTTCCTGTGTTTTTCCTGTGTTTTTCCTGTGTTTTTCCTTATCACTTGTCCTCATGCGCGCTGGCCACAAAATGAAATCAAAAGGAATCATTTTTTTTTATATATATATTTCTGCTCCATTTGCGAGGGAAAACAGAAAGTGTGACCACAAAAAATATTGATAATAATTTGTGGCATTGACAACCATTGGACTTGTAAATTAACTCAATTGAGCAAAACTCACAGGTGAGTTAATTAAGCATCCAGTTGTTGAATGCTTTTTTACACTATTTTTTGTAACTTACGGGTTTTTTTCAGTGTGTTGTAACTCATGTTGCAGACAAATCCTTTGGATATATTTGGGATTTGCACGACTTGAGCAAAACTTTGTTGGCCAACTTCTTGAAGAAGGCGTGGCAGAGTCACATGCAGCCCACCACGCAGTATTAATAAGCCAGCGGAAAACTAAATGTATGTGAAACTTAAATGTGGCACATGTGGC